>JAWQUT010000179.1:894355-936855 GCA_033807755.1 Ellobium chinense | reverse complement strand
CGAAAGTGATTTTTCCCCCTTACAAAATACATATGCACAAAGTTGAAACAAATCTGGTGGACAAAGGACCTGGCATTTTGTCGTTAAAAAGAAGAAAACCTGGCATCTTACTCACTTTGCATTAACACGATTTTCCCAACAACTTACGATAACCGACTTTCCCTTACTGTAAGGAAAAATATGTTTTCGTGAAGTCATTTTATCCTGCATGTATACATCCGAGAAACTTTCTGCAGGTGACAATACTGCCTGAATTATTCATGTTGGCGAAATAGAAACGCTTTAAAATCATAACAGCCATGCTTTCTATAACGACATCGTGTACACAGTTTTCGTTTTCGTCTCTCATTCTTCATCTCTGGTCAAGATACTGGTCACGCATTATAAGCAACCGAGTTTTCGCGAGCAAATGCTTGTCTTCGTTCTTTTTTACCATATCGAAATAAATAATATGTTCTACTTTTAACTTCCTTGAAGAGAAAGATATTTTCGATAACGTTGAAAAGTTTGGGACTAGGTACAATCATGAAGTACTTATATCACTAAACAAACAACTACAGTATATGTTTGCAAATGTTTTCATCATTCTTTATTCGATAACGTACTTTAGGGGACGCGAAATTTTAGTTAATAGAATAAGTCTTAAACAAACCCGATCTTAAGAGATGGGAGACAATGTACAAGCCATTAAAAGTTTGACTTTCAAATCCCTGCAAACAGCCAGACTCATCCATGAGTTCTCTTTTGATTTTGACTGTCTCTCTTAGCAGTTGAGTTCCTGATAAGCAGTCCATACAGTCCATCAAATATGATGTTTTAGATCGCTTCAATCGGTCGGATCTGTGGATGTTTAGTAAATTGATGTCGATAATTTCAGATAAGCTGTGAGCCCGCTGACTTGCTTTTTTTATGTTTTCAAGGATTCTGTGAGTACTTAACTAAGTCTTTACAGCATACACTGAGAGTATCTTGTCCCATTCCTGATAGATGCCGGGAAAAAGAAGCCACGTTGCCTTTGATGGAGCTAAAAGTAATGAATATTATATAAATATCATAGGCAAATTTTTGTTTATTCTTCTGCATTCGAATACAGTGCAAGGATATATATCTAAACGTCAGACCACATGGACATTCTGATTTATTTATACTGTTAAGAGGAGAAGAGGACAATGCTTGTCAGAAGACATTAACATTTCCGTTCGTTGACAAGGCTTGACGGTGCACGGAAAGGCACATAGCAATGGCAACAGAAGAGTTGCGACGCACAGAATTATTAATAGTTTAAGGAGGAACGGTTTAAGTATATAGTTTAAGAGTGCGTGTACATGTAAACTTTTTTTTTTTAATATGTATGTATGTTACATCTTGCAGACGAAACCGTGGCGGAAGCGTGTAAACCTATGCTTATACGCGAAGGCGAACATCACCCTCTCTGTCTGAAAGAGGCTATAGTGCAATTTCACGGATAATGTTTTACACCCATGACCAGCCATGGTTTGGCATCCAGATCACTGATCGGGCTTCTCTGATATAGAGCGTCTGGTGTTTTTCATAACAAACAAATTTCTTTACTATGAATGAAGGGATGGCAACTTGACACATGCCCTACAGAGACTAGACTATGTACCATGTAGTGGTATCCTTGTCTTGAAACCATTTGCGTGGCTTCAATCAAAGTACAGGAAAGTAAAGTAACGCCAGGCAGTGATATCTGTAAGGTTTTATTTTATTATTATTATTTTAATTGTAGGCTACCATCAGCGTTTTTTAGGGGAATGATTTCTATACTCTCACACTTCGCTTCTCGCCTCTTTTTCCAATAATTAATCAATGGCGCATGCTGATGGCAATATTGGCAACTGTCACAGTTACGAGATGATAAACCTATCTAGGAAGACATAGAATATTAGGCTCTAAAGAAAGGTCCAAAAGGTAAATGTGTTCTCATTCTGGCTTTTCAGTCTGTTCCCACTTAAACGTCGTCACTCTGTGCATATTTCCTGGAATACCCATCGGATAGCCCAAGCTGGGTACCGGACAATTCCAGCAGAATGACACACCAGTTAAGATTATTTCTGACAAATTTTGACTTTACATTAACCACTTTTGATTTATATTCAAAGGATGAATTAACCCACGATACAAACAACCAAAATTCAATGTCAGAACTGTATCAGAATTTTGCCTAACTGACATTGCATTCTGTTGGAATTGCCCTGCTAGTGTGAAGCCTACTGGAAAGACGCAATGTCTTCTCCTTATCGTACACGCCAACCAACTTGCACTAATTTTTCACTGTGTGGTGCAAATGGTAGCGCATATTGAACCATAGAGACGATTCTTAATTCTTGTTTCATCTCGCCTGACTTCATTTTACGAGGCGGAACTTCAAGGGAGATCGAGTTTAAAATATAAAATTTCCACCTGAGAACACGCTAATATGAATGTTCCCATTCTTTCGACCGTGAAGCTAGACAATGGGGGCCAAATTAACGCCTTTTTTGAACTTGTACTTGACCTGGATCTAGATTCGGACCACACTTCCGTAGGCGTGAACTTCTATGAATTTTGGATGCTGAGATTGTGCACTGCAGTGCTGGAGACAGGCAGATGGTGTACACGGAGAGAGAGAGAGAAAGAGAGAGAGAGAGAGAGAGAGAGAGAGAGAGAGAGAGAGAGAGAGAGCGAGGCGGCATATATGATAGAGCCGTCAATAAAGCTATACCCCCCTTTTTCCTCACCTTCCCCCTTAATTCAAACTCGGCTCTCTCACACAACAAATACATCATAACGATANNNCCTCCCTCCCAGCCAACCTCCATTTCCCTTGTGGTGCCCTTGTGGTCGTCTTCTTCGCTTAAACGCAAATTCTTGAGAGCATGAAATAGCTGCAGTATTGTATCTAGCGATTTCTTTCTGTCTGTCTTGAAAGAATACTATGCTATTTTCTGAAATATATTGTGATTTAGCCTATTAGAGCGGGAAATACGATTCACAAATTGCAATTAAACGAACTCGACACTTGTCCTTTGCTATTCCTCTAGAAGGACGGAAGGAATAGAGATAGTGAAGAGTTATGCTAACCAGCATGAGAGTCTAAATGCAGGACGTGGCAAGTTTTATCTGAAATATTACTGAACTGAGTTTGGCTATCATCTACTGAATAAGTGGATTTTTTGGTTGGTTATTGTTCCGTGTGAATCTTAAGCATCTCGAATTTTGCGAGCTGAGCTTTGCTCGTGAAAATTATTTTTCGCCAAAAAAAAAAAAACATCCGTTAAAAAATGTTGAAGGAGCTTATTATTTAGTCAGACATTTGTGTGGAAGATCATAAGCCTGGCGGGGAAACACAGATGATATTTCTATCTACCACCCTGGTTAGCTGGATTTTATCGATTATAGTATGATTCGCTATAAAAATGAACAATGATTGCCAGATAACTTTTTATCGATAGTCCTGTATTGTCACTCCTGGATTGCTCTAGAACTCTGCCCTCATATCCACAAGAGAAAAACCATTATGACTGGCTTGCGAAAATTAGAGCCTCAAACATAGTCATTTCTGACTCTTCGCAAATAATAGTTCCTCAGAAAAAAGAAAATGAACACTTATTCAATATATATCATGACCTCCTCCGATATTGGCGATCGGGTGGGGTTTTTTTTATTTCATAATTATATTTTTACACCCATACAACAATCATTTGTCCAAAGGAACCATTCCTTCTCATGTCCCAAAAACACAAAGCCACTCGAGTCCCATAAAGCCGAGAAGTTCTTGCTCAGCATTTAAAATTTCGATTTTGTCTTATATGCAGTTATACAGCAGCTCCAAGCTAACCAACAAGGTTCATTTGAGAATCAGATTGAAAAGAATTTCTGTGGTGTACCTCCATCCCCCCAAAAATCAACCTGCCTAAAGCCACCATATGGCTATGACCACCGCTATTAAAAGGAAAAGATTGTGGCCTCCATTATAGATTTGTCTTGCACTTGAGTTAGCAATCTGTGAAACTACAGCCTAAATGAGCCCTAGCCAGTCTGCCATGTGAAAGTCTGTCTTGTGTCACTTCTCTGGAAAATCTCAAATGAAGAATGACGGATGCCACAATAGATAATACACCCTCCTAGAAGATAAAGCGGGGACCACATTGTGGAGCCGTGACACGTGTTCCTTTAATTGCTGGTGCATGGAATATTTCCCTCAAATGGGGTACGCCTCCAAATCTGAAAGGCAGACTGTTTCAGTATAGAGTAACTATAGAGTTAGAACTGTAAAAAGCAGGAAATCTCAATATGTTTAGTTCATGTCAAATTAATTTGACTCAGAAGTCAGTTCAAGAGAGCCATGTATTTTCCCTCTCACAAGTTTTGCGAGAGGGGGAAGGGAGAAGCAAGACATATCTGGTAGTTGGTACCCTTTAGCCACTGTCACTTTAAGGGGAGGCACAGTCCCTCCCTTGTAAATTATGTAGTGCCGTGATGTGCATTGCCCCCTTTTGAGTCAGAACATGTTGCGAGAAAAATTGTTCACCAAAGTGTTAAACAGCGCATTTGTTGTTGTTGTTGTTGTTGTTGTTGTTGTTGTTGTTGTTGTTGTTGTTGTTGTTGTTGTTGATGATGATGATGATGATGATGTTGTTGTTGTTGTTGTTGTTGTTGTTGTTGTTGTTGCAGGTTGTGATCTTAGGAACACTGTATCTCAAATTACAATACACCAATTTCATTCAGTTTTTTGCAGAGGTTGACAGTAGCATAAAATAGATGTTTATAAGAGAGCTTTTTGGAGATATGTGTGTAGGCCTATGTTGTATGTTATAGCTGAAAATCAATGCCTATCTTCAATTTACATTAGAACACCGTTTTCGACTCTTACTGTTTCTTACATTGCAATCCTTTGAAGAATCTCCCTTGCAAACCTGTCAAAGGATAAAATCTATCCTCACGCTACGTTTTTAGCCCTTGGTTTTAAGTAACTGGAAATAAGTTTGAATATATATGGCAGTGTGTCAAAAATCCAAGACGACCGCTGCAGGCTGCTAACTTGTTTTGGGACATCTGTGATCTTTGTTAATGTATTCTAACTTTACCATTTCCAGTCCAGAAAAGTAGCAAAATATGGCTGAAATGAACAGCATCAAATGTTTCCCCTTGAATGTATTATTTCCCCCACCCCACTCCTTCCCCCATCCCACTTTTTTTGTAAAGTTTGAATAATAGTCTTTTGTATTTTCCAATAATACCTCCGTGTCTGTTAGGCACCCTAGGGGTTGACACCGGAAGTGACGAAGAAAAAGAGCTTACCACCTTCCTGTGCGCATGTTCTAACAATGTGTTCAGGGCAGCCATGTCTCGCCTTCCAGTGAGGCTCAGCGGTCAGCCAGCTTGAATGCTTTCCCATGTCCCAGACAATTCTCACTACATATTTCATCACCTTTGAAAATATTTGCAATGGCTACCTCGTCAAGCTAATCGGCTTCCGCTCAAAGAATCGTGTCGCAAAGTGTTTTAGAATGTCAAGTGATTAAAGACCAATCATTGGCCATTCAGATGAGAGACCCACTTGACGCTCATCCCCCCCGGGGGAGGGGGATTTTTATCCGATTTCTTGGTCATTAAGGATTTCATAAATCTCCTCTCTGATTTGAGACATGACCGCTCCGTTGCCGGTCGCTTTTCCCATTAGCCGCCAGGAGGCCTTGTATTACAGCATTCCGTGGAAACAGAAGATGGGTTGACGTTTTGCTTTTCCCGCAGTTCTACGGGGATTTATGTGTGGTCTTCTGACAGATCGCGGACGCCGGGGATCTGGATACGGTGTGGTGGCGTAACGGGGACAGAAATACGGAACTAGACAGTGACTGGAGATTGATGTGTGTGGGTGGGTGTGGGTGTGGGAGGGAAGGGGCTGAGGAGTGGCGGAAGGGTCACGTGACTCAAATTAAAGGAATACAATTATACTCCGCTTACTCGTCATCCAAATAATCGCAACTTTCGCTTATTTACATGTTCACATTTTTAACAACATTTTTTTTACATAAAAAAATACTGCTTTTATTTCTACAAAATCCTCTGTAATCACAATTCCTTTTAATTGCAACGTTCTCAATACATCCGAGGGTTAGCGATTAAGTGGAACTGACAGAAAGTGGATGCAGTGCAGCAGACTCCGCCCCTGTGTAACTTTATATCCTGAAGGAACATGTAAACAGCCTTTGTGTGTTTGTCTGTTAGTGTGGTGTGCACAACAGACTTCTGTGTCTTTATCCTCTGGTAACCACGTCTTTGTCTGCTGGTGGCATAGCTGTGATCACTTGTTTTATCATTCTAAACTATATCAAACAAGACTAACACCCCTTTTTACAAATGGGCAGGCAGGCAACGCACCAGCGGCGAAAGTATACCTAGCGCACCGAAAGGCATCATAGACGAATGCATTAGACTCCGTGAAAAAGTTGGACGATTGGCGAATCGGGTGGATTGAAAAGATCTATCGGAGATTGTATTTCGTTGTTATACACATTATTTTTTTTAAAAAGGGTAAACAAAATAAAGAGGACTGATGTGTATAGTTACTTTTTGTGTATTTTTCTACGAATTTAGGTGAAAACCGCATGTTTTTACGTTACGTAGTTCTCAAAAAATCTGTGACACAAATTTGGCTGAAGCGTTTTATTAATATAGATAAATATACTCCAAGAAGAAGCTCCAGTTACTCATAAACGGAACTTCTGAGGCTGCCATTTGATCTATTTAGGATCTCTTGAAGTTTTAGTTCATTTTAATCCCCATTAAAGGTGCTTTTGCCGATGCTTTAGGGTTTTATTCAGATTTGTTTTTGTTCCCTGGTGTGTAATAAAACCGCTTAAAATCTTATGCTTATTTTCGCACTGTGACAAAAAGATTTATTTTAAGAAGCTGAGATTACATAAAGCCTTTTAATTGTAGACAATACAATTTTGTTTTGTGTTTTTTTAACTGAAATGTTACGATTAATTGAAGGTTGCAGTTAAGCGGATACGAATTAAGTGGAGTCGATTACACATGTCAGAAGTGGTGCCTATGAATGTGCGTTGGCGTGAATGAGGTTAAATTATGGGTTGAAGGCATGGAATTAAGGGATACAAAATGAGAGAAATTTTGTCGGTCTTCATGCTTGTTTGTGTAAAAATAGAGAGTGTGAGAGGGGCCAAAGAGGTGGGCTTTGTTTGCAGATGAGGGTGCGAAGAGAGGAGGCGATTCAGACAGGTTTTTCCTGAGCTTATTTTGTGTAACGTTTATATTTTGTCAATCCTGAAATTCTTCCGTAGTCTATGTAACCGGGTGGAAAGGCAATACAGTGTAGTATTCTTTCTCTCATGATTAAGGGGGAGGAAGGTGAGCTTAGTCAGATAATTTTTCAGATGTTACATATTATTTTAAGGAAGTGTATCACCAGGGATTTTACCAAATTACTGTGAATGATGAATTTTGAGAAGAAGGGCCAAAAAAACCTACTCTATAAATTTTTGTCCCTGCCGGGGATCGAACCAGGGTCTCTCAGCTTGCAAGTCCGAGCGTGTTACCACTACACTACAGAGACGCTAACTTCACAGCAATTTAATTCTTAAATACCTACTGCCTGAATCGGCCCCTAACTTCCACGTGCGAACCTAGTGTTCACCCGTGACCCAAACACACTTCCCGACTGCTCACATCTAGAAAAACATAGTAAAAGTGGCTGGTTTATCTGCTATGTCTCGTCACATACTGTATAGTTGGCCAGTATATAATGGTGGAGGTCTGGGTTTATAGCAAATAAATTCTTTTAAACATTGTTGGTTAAGGTTTCAAAGGAATGAACTGGGAAGAACAGAAGAGAATTCATGCACTCTTTTATATAAGAAGTGGGTGAAAAAGCGTAGGCCTACAGTATGTTACAAGTTGCTTTGCATCAGACAAATCTAAGAGCACAACCAATCCCTAAGATCAAAAAGGTTTCAGGTAGGCTTATCGGGATAACGTGCCGATAAAAACAGTGGGATAAAACTCTTAGACGATGGGATTGTCTGGACCCTACTTTAGCTATTGTGTTACAGCGCGACACCGGATTTAGACCAAATGATTTAATGTAATGCATCAATGTATTCATTTACCAGGGCGGATTGTAAAATTAGTTTGGTAGGCCTTGCCGGCGAGTATCAGGCAACGACGCTATCTATACTCATTACCCACAATACCCAGTAACCGCGGTTGCCCGATTGGCTTGACTAGCCTGGATACAGCGGGCTGAAAACGTTTACCTTGAGCGAGACGACTTAAAAAAAAAAATGATTATTATTCTTTAAAGTTTTTTACTTGATCCGGCTGGTTGATTGCGGGAGAGGAGGGGAGGGGATGGAAAGGGGGAGGAGAATAGAAGAGCGGAGAGAAGAGGAGGGGAAGGGCGGAAGGAATGGCGAGTAAAGGCAACAACGATCACTAATTTTTATTTCGGGCTCTGAGAACAAGAAATACAAGAATGAGATTACGCCAAAGTCACTGAACGTTTTCTGGGTGAGCAAATGATAGGCACATATTCCTCTCCACCTCCTCTTTTGCTTCCGATATGTCACTAGACTATAAATCTTGAAATCTGGAAAGATGTGATGGGTTAATACAGTATTAGCTTAAGTGTGAATGAGGTCACTGTGTTTGAACCGAAGTCAGATTCCTCACAAGATGCTAAGTGCCTTCTATTTTTGACTTATGTCTGAATTCCGATGGGGTCATATGAGACGGATTAATATTCTAAACAAGCTAATGCGGATGTTTGCATTTGATCTATTGTGTGGGGACAGCCCTCTACGTCAACAACAACAACAACAACAACAACAACAACAACAACAACAACAACAACAACAACAGTGGTATAGTAGCAACACCAACAGCAGTAAAGAAATACCGTTTGTTTACGTCAAGGAGAAAGTGTTTTACAATATCATACAGTGCTATACATAGCATTCATAATCTATATAAACATAGAACAACAGAGAACAAGAACAATATGGAAGAAACTATGCAGACAAAGCTTGTAGCTGATCATAGTAGTGTAGAATGCCAGTATCCATAAGCCACTCTAAGCTGTTATGCATTCAGGTCATCCGGGCATCACAAGCCACAACTCCAATAATCTGTACTTCCACTATCTACTTTTCCATTGTCGTAAGAACACGACGATCAGTTATACTGGTTTTCATTGGCTAATGCATCTTTAACATTCGGGAGCGATATTTAATTTTGATGTCGCAATCAACTACTATTTACACTTACGGTTTGCCTAAAGCGGAAGTAAGCTTTGTCGGAGTTGATTAATTAGGGATGATTTATTTCCTCTGTTGGCTTCCGTTTGATGGACTTCATACTCGCGTTCCCCTTGTCTAGGAACTGTTCAATGTTGCGTTCATTGATCAAACCACCGCCTTTATGATTATTTCACGTTGGCTCAGCTTCGTCTTAGCCCCTTTATCTGATTTGTGCCAGACACTTTTAGAATCCACCCCCTCCTTGTTTGTTAGATGTCCAAAAAAAAAAAAACCCATCGCATTTACAGTGCAGATCTAGATCAAGATGTAGTATCATAGACTGGTCGACCTAAATTTATTTGACATGTTTGCATTGCGACAGCTTCACAATTATTACCCATATAGTGTTTGTCTGGGGCCGTACATACAAAATCCTATCAAACTTTGCGTGCTGGCAGGAACTTTGGGAAATCCCGGTCATATGTACAATGCTGTCTTACTTTGTGCGCTGGCGGGAACTGTGGGAAAGTGACGTTTTGGGAATTGCCCGTAGTTACTGCCAATGCGCAGAGTTAGACAACATTATGCATACAGCAGCTGGTTTTGTTATCTAGACTTCCTGCATTTCAGTGTGTACTATCCGTGGCCTTTTAAAGCACATTTGCTAGGGTTTTTTTTATATCCCAAATTAAGCCCATGATTGCGGCATTGATATAAGATTATTTTTATTTTTTTTTTTTGTGGAAGGGAGCAGGGAGGGAAGTTATCCCGAAATTCACGATCTCGAACCCTATAAATATGTTTAACAAATCGGCATTCTTGTTGTGTTGCTGCAGTTTTAAGTCCTTTTTTTGTTTAAGAACTCTCCACGAGAAAGCAGACCTGCAATGAAATGGAGTTATGAAGATCCAGAAGTAGTGTTTTAGTCATACTGTACTTACAAAGATATAATTATATTTGTCAATAGGGAGCACATAAAGCGAATATTTAATTTCAAATTAATGATACGAATTATTGAAAATGCCACTCCAGGAATGTTCAGTTTGAGATTCACCTTTCTCCATAATACAGTGAAGCTTTTTTAACGAGGGTTTGCGTGTAACATTTTGCTCACGAACTCAAAATAATGATCTGGCCTCAGCGCAGTTAATAAGGTATCTTATTAAAAGTTTAAATTTTAAAACATGGAACTAAAAACAAATGCTGTCAGCGGACTGGAGGAATGCGGATGTGGGGGAGGGGGAGGAGGGAAGGGGTGAGGTATTGAATTTCGGTGACGAAATGATATAGGTTAAAAAAAAAAAGAAACACAAACGACAACAACTAACCAGAAAAAAAAATACATTTAGACCATTGATTTTGTCGGTTTGATTAGACTGAAAGTGACATTTACAAGTTGACTTTCATTTCGAATCGTACACAATGGAGGTAGAATCTATGCGTGGTTACTCTGAACTACAATAATGCATAATCTTATTAAGTTTGCAAGGGTTTCTTGTAAGGGCAAGACTACGGCGGAGATGAGTACAATTCGTTGGGGAAAAAAAAAGAAAGAAAGAAAGAGACAAGGCAACGATATAAAACTCTAGAGATTTTCAACCTTGTCCAAAATCGTGTATCGCCATGGCTGAATAACCGACTCGCCAGCAGACATCAGTTGATTCGCCTAATTTTTCCTTTTCCTCCCATTGCTGGGCGGATTCAAGTTCTTAGGCCGTATTCGATTATGAGGGTCTAGAGCAAACATTGATATAATTGGCTCATCCATAGTGGAAATGTTTCCATAGAAACAAAAGAGAAACGACACAGTGCGAATGTTGCCATTGCCGGGCTGCCCAGGTATGTGATGGATGTGTTTTACTGAAGAAGCATTTACAGGTGCTGAAAATAGACATAGTAAAGGACAAAACAAGCGTCGAAAAGGATACTCGTCAGCGAAAGGCAATTTTCATTACTATGGCTTCGCTTGCTTGTTATACAGTAATCATCTCACGGAATCGATGCATTTCTACGGTCCGCGTGCAAGATGTGGGATGTAAACGTGTAACAGAGACGTGATGTAAACATGTGAAATGGTGCAAGTAGTAGATTGACTCTTTTCTCCTTTTTTTTTTTTTAATATTTTAAAGCAAGAGTTTCATTCATTTATGACAATGTCACGGGGTCACAGACCTCGTTTCTGATTGGTTTCAATGGAATCGATAACAAATTTGCAGAAATCTTTGGCCCGGATGATTCTTCATACTGTGGTAAAATATCGGTGTGAAGATGGAAAGAAAGAAAAATAAAAGATTGTTTTATTCGTACATGGACACGCCCACACGCATGTTTACGAAGTGTACTTAATCAAGAAAAACATATTTTTATGCATAGGTGTTGTTTTTTTTTTCCTGGATTGACACCTGGAGAAGCTGATATTAAGTTGTAGCGAAAGAGAAAGAGAGAGAGAGAGAGAGAGGGATAGAGACAGAGAGCCAGAGAGAGCAGGGGAGGAGGGAGAGAGAGAAGGAGAAAATGAAAATTCCTTGGACGATGAAGAGGCAAAAAAAAAAAGAGAAAGAAAGAGAGGGATAGAGACAAAGAGTGCAGGGGAGGAGGGAGAGAGAGAAAGGAAGGGAGAGAGTAAAAAATTCTTTGGGATATAAAGAGGCAAGACAGAAAGAGAGAGAGAATTGGGATGGGAAGAGAGAGATATTAAAGGACCAAGAGAGAGAGAGAGAGAAAACTGAGTTTTTAAGAGCATAATAGAGGAGCAGGAGAGAAAATCAGTGAGAGAGAATGAAAGGGGAGAAGTGTGAAAGCAAGAGGTTAACAGAACGTGAAAGGTTGAATGGAGAGAGGAGGATCCTCCTGATAATGAAGGCGGGAATCCCTGAGTGGAAGTGGGTGTGGATGAGTGGGTGAGTGGGTATATGAGGGTATCTATAATTACAATATCCTTAGTCATAACAGAGAGCTGTCATTTTTTAGTGCGGAACTTTTCCGGACCTTTCTGGCAAAGGTAATATGTGTACATACGGCACCACTTAAGAAGAGTATAATATTGCACATTGTGAACTAGTTGTGAAATTCACATCTGACTCTTGTCTGTAACATGCAGTATAGGATCATAACACTAAAATATTATGCCATCTGTGCGTGCATGTCTCTGTTCTATTGGTTCGTAAGTGATACAAACCTGAAAATAAAAGCTCTCTAATCATTCTTATATTTACTTTGGTCTCTGTCGTAATTCCTACAATAATATTATACCATCGATTAACTCAGTCCTTGTCTCACTCACTCTCTCTCTCTCTCTTTCTCTCTCTCTCTCTCTCTCTCTTTCTCTCATTTTTACCTAAACCCCTGTCCAGTTCAACCGTCATCTCCTGTGTTTAAAAATCCTGGTAACTGGGCCACAGTAGGGTATTACAGTCCCAATCAATCCTGTAGTCTGATGGCCCGCCTCTTGGGCTCCCACAGGCTATCATTTTCTTTGCTAAAACCCCAATACGTAACTGAAATTAGAAATTCGGCATTCGGTAAGCTGAGAACTTGCGCATTAACGGTGGGATCTTGTACCGTCGTAAGTACTGCATTGGTGCACCGGTGCTAAATGCGCCCTTGGTAGATCTCAACATACAGAGTTAATGCAATTCCTTCGATGGTAAGAGATCCCATCGTTAATGCGCAAGTTCTCAACTAGGAACACGGCATTCGATAGGTATTCCCAGACTTCAACGTTAAGGAAGCCGCGGCAGTATCTGTTGCGGCGTGGTAGCGGTTGGACAGCTCTGAGCACAGTTGCTCACCGTGGCTCAAGCTAGCTGTATAGAGGAATGCAAATCTTTTCTGTTTTGTGTAGAAACTGCGGCCAAAAAAAAAAAAAGGAAGAGCTTACGTCAGCTCATACCATACATTTAAGGAGGCGGCCATACCCCTGTGGAACACTCATTAAATTGCAGTAAGCTGTAAAATTCACTAAATCATATTTTTCAAATTCAGGATCAGATGTTTGTCTTATCTGCTCATGATGAGATATATATACTAATAGGATGTAATATGAGCTTAATATTTTATTTACGTAGCTTGGTTAGGTCAGTATTTGCAGGATTTTTTTTTTTTTGTGAGGAGCTTCGAAAGTCTAGGCCTGTCGATAGAGAGACGATGATTACTGAATTAAAACAATTTTTTTTTAAATATTTTTTTTACAAGGTTATTAGTTTACTTTGCTATACTTGTTTGTTTGTTTGTTTTGTTTGTCTCTGAAAATATCTTAGAACAGAGTGTGTCTTCATAGCCTTTGTTTCTAACATTGAAGCTCGTGACTGAAGTTCCTCTCCTGTCTCACAGAATGAATTCAATCCCCTTCTCCTCCCCCGTAACCCCTCCATGAGATTAGTTTTGCATTAGACAAAAAAAATAGTGGCGTGAGACACGTTAATAAGGTAAATGATGCGAATAGAGCGTCTATTTTCACTTCCTGTTTTTTTGGTTTCTCTACTTTTACGAAAAAAAAAAAATTCTCAATGGCCAACCAAAATTCTTTTCGTATTTCTACATCGCTTATTTTACCACTGCCAAACCTACAATCGTCCGTAATTTTAGTTTAACCGCCATTCTGTCCTGAAATTCTTCCTGCAGGTTGAAAAGTTTTAATGAATTCCATTACGAGTCTTTAGTGTGAATTCATCTAGAACCGTGGGTACAATACTGTCTAACCTTGCGGATATGTGGTATCATCAAGAATCCCCTAAAATGTTAATGATATTTTTTGTGGTTACCGCCAAAGCGCAAAGTTTACAGCATTGTGCCAGCTGCCCCTTGTGGCTCTTATCTATTATTGAATAAACGAATTGCAATATCTACCATCATTCGTTATTTGTAGAAAGGAATTCACCATCATTCGTTATTTGTAGAAAGGAATTCACCATCATTTGTTATGTGTAGAAAGAAATTCACCATCATTCGTTTTATGTAGAAAGGAATTCATCCGGCAAAAAAATTAACAGTTGTCCTTTTTATTTAGTTGTTGTTGTTTAAAGAGAAAATCATTCTCCTTTCAAGTTCCCTTTCCACAACACAATTTTCTCAACGAAACGATTTTTTTTTTTGAAGTAGAAGCTCTAGATAGAAGTATGGCAGAAACGCTAACATAACCGTGTATTTTAAAAAGTGCCGCAGTATGTGGTTTTTCGGTACATTTTGGTGAGACCAAATGACTCGTAACCTTGAAAAGACTTAAGAGGTGTTATTGATCTGTAGTGAAATTTGACATCTCACCTGTAACAGTACAAAAGTGATCAGGTCTAAAAAAAAACAAAAAAAAAACGTATAAAACATCAGGCAGCTGAAGAAAGCTGTGTTTAAACTCTGAGAGAGAAGAGGTCATATTGAATCATCAACGCGTTGCCAAGAAGTCGAATGATTTCGCTGACAACATTTTGAAGGATTTTAGTCTATCTTTGACATGAAACTGACATTTTGTGTCCGGGGCGTGTGGGAGTTATTGTGATGGAGATGAAAGGTGAAATACACGAGATGTTAATGGCTGTATTAGGTGACAATAATGCATATGTTAAAATGGCCAGATTTGGACGGCTTTGATAGGAGATCAAAGTATTCTGGAATGGATCAGCCTCGCTGTAATCTCCTAAACCGTGTGACTCATGTTTTCCTGGCCTCTCTATCGGATAAGAATGTAATGAGTTGGCCGTAGAAAGGACGGCTTGACTGTTTGGCTATTTTTTTTTTCTTAATCGGAAGCACGGTATAAATAAAGACTTGGTATAAGGAAGAGGTATACTTAATATTGAGGTATAATTAATATCAAGTTCTACATAATAAAATCACTGAATGTTAATGAAATTTGTCCATATGAAATTCATACCTGATATATTAACAAGGTATACTAATAAATGGTAATTAGTAGTGAGGTGTCATTGTACTTTATTTTAACAATCCAGATATTCTAATGTGTTGGTTCGACTCTCAGTTGCACTTGTGTCACTTTTCACTATAATAACTGGGCTTTCGGTTTCAGTTCCATGTTGGGCTATAAATACTATGATATAAAGGGACATTGTCTCTTGTGTGGGTGTGTAGGCGCGCGTGTGTGTGTGTGTGTGTGTGTGTGTGTGTCTGTGTGTGTCTGTGTGTCTGTGCGTCTGTGTGAGAGTGAGAGAGATAAAGAGAGAGAGAGAGAGAGAGAGAGAGAGAGAGAGAGAGAGAGAGAGAGATAGATATTTAGGATATAAGGTTCCTTTTCAGCACAATTATGACTATAGTCTGATATTTGTGGGTTCGGTTCTCGAGTCGAACTGTTAGTGCTCAATGGGTACCATTCGTCTCCAAGTATGAGTTCTGAAATTACGTAGAAAATATTGGGATTAGGCGGAATAATTTATGGATCGGTTGGGTGTTAAGCAGGATCGACTGCCTCATTATTTGTTTGGTCAAACCAACATTAGAGCGGCTGTTAAAAACGGCGTTCTCTCTATCCCCTCTCTTCCTCCGCCCCCACCCCTTTCCCTTATTTTCAGTTGAAGAAAGCATATGTATTTTAAGAGAAATACAGAACATTTACGTGCAAAGGGAGACAAGCTTGTTGTTAAGGAAACGCGAACTGGCATTTATTAAAGCTGTGAACTCTAAAATGGCCTATCGATCAGGTGCACGTATGAGAGGGAGAGAAAGAAAGAGAGAGAAACAGAAAGAGAGAGAGAAGGGTGAGAGTGAAGGAGAGAGAGAGATAGAGAGATAGAGAGAGGTAAATCACTGAACTGACGGCTGTCTGAAAGACTCCCGTTTTCGATTCTTTCCTTGCGGTTTTAATCAGCATCCCAGTTCACAATTTCTTCCAGGGAACAGGATCAAACTATCGCAAGTGAGATACGACTGTTTTGAACTAAACCATGATATAAAAGGCTCTGGGTGTGTATCTTGTGGCAACTCGGCCTAAATTTGACCGGAAAAGTAAGTGAAATAATATTTACGTGTGATTTACAGGAATCTACAAAAAGTTTCCATTCAGGCTAACGTACTGTATGTGTCGATACTTCACTTCAAGATATTGCAGTACGACTATACAGTTTGCACGTTACGATTACAAATACGATCATATTTCTTCCTAGTTCAATGTTACAATGTTCACTATTTTGGAGAAACTGTCAAAACTATACAATACCGAATGCGCCTATATTTCCTGTGGCCCTGGAACTCTTCTTGTTGAAACCAACTTTCTGTCGTCAACTGGAAGATCTCACAAGCTCTAAATTATGGACTGACCCCTTGAATTTTGATAACATAAAAAAAATAATATCTTTCCGTAATTTTGCGGCATTGTTAAACATCTTCTTAACGATGAATTTATCACATTTAGACATTTTGAGCGTTTAATCAGTGGATCATAAGATCTTGTTTCTACGCAGAAACAGAAAACAGCTATCCCGGTCGCGTGCATGTCATCACGCTAAATCTGCACATGCCTCACAGAGGACTTTAATTACAAGGCCGCTTCCGGATATAGAAACAGCATGCTCTTTTTGATGGGGCCTCTGGGCAAGACCCAGAACGATAACGCCTGAACGGCAAGGGGAGATAATCCTGGGTACATGTTGGTGACTTTCATCTAATGGATTTAAGAAATGTCAGCTTAGTAAACGGCACGTGTAGTTCACGTTTTAAATATGACCATGTTTGGGAGAAAATAAATGTCGCAGAAAGATAATCATTTAATCTTTAATCCATTCCGGTGTAACAGGAAGAATTCACTTCCCATCTAGTTTTACTCCCATGTAAGATTGGGCAGGGAAGTACATAAGGCATATAAAACCTTCATATCATAACATCTCGTGGTTTGGTTGGCTAGAAATGTTCAATCTGTATTAAGTGAGATCGGGAGATTATATAATGTATCACTTCGGTATAGGTGGAGAAGGAATATCAAAGGGATTGCGACTGTCCCTACACTGGTCGCTCGGAGTAACCTGTCGTGTCGACTAGTATCGGGAATTACATCTTTACAAACCGGGTATTCCCATTGCTGCTCAGTTGCTCTTCAAAGTCTCCAGTACAGTGTCTGCCTACTGATGATGCCTGCCATGATCTGATTGTATCTCCTTCATGCTGGTAATGAAGGTGCAATCGGCCGATCGTTATTGCGTTCCCTGTCTCTTGAAGCCGTTATCAGGGTGTCACAGCCTGATGTGATACATGCATTATAATTGTACATTTATGCTGTGTTTTTCATTTTTATTTGAGCATTAAGCCTGTAAATACAGAAAGTGAACTTTAACTTAACTACAAACTGGATTCTGGGCTATTTAGGCCCGCAATTTTCATACAATACCGGATAAGTCGGTTGCAATGACATCGCGATACTCAACATCTTTCAGTAGTTTCGTCAGATCAAGTTGTAGTATTAGTTAGTCGTGTTAGGCTAGTTTCTTTGAAATTTAAGTTCAGATTTTAAAAAGTGTGCCTGTTCACATTAATATTAAGAATTAAGTTCCTCGAAATAGCTTGGAACTCGGGTACCACACTTATCATTCGGATCGACATGCTGGGAATGGTTTATATAAAGTGTTGTGTTATTCAGAGTACTCGTCATAAGAAACAGCAGTTTCCACTATTGACTGGGGGTATTTTAAAAAGGGAAATGTGGGAATCTGTTGCTGTATTATTAGAGCTCCACTATCATTTGCCTACATAAACCAAAATCTCCCCTAACCACTGGATTTTTTTTTCCTGCTGTAAAGGAGACATTTCAAACACTTTTTTTTCGATTTTCACAAGGGGTATAATATCCTGAGGCCAAATGTATGACTTAATTCGGTTCCCCTCTTCCCCCCTCCCCTCTATCTTTTTTTTTTAAATGACATACCAGGTTTTATTAGATGACTGGAGTATTATAGTGCTGATCTAATAAAATGATGCAGCGAACAGGTGAAATTTGTTTTCGTTAAGAAGGAATTACCTACAGATGATAGCTCAGGGACTAACTTTGAACTTATTCATTCAAGGAAAAAAAATCTGTTCTTACTGATACAGCCGAAAGACGTTTTACGGTAAGGTGATGAGGGTATTTTCTTAAAATGTCAGATTTTCTTGTGGTCAATGGGAAAAAGTGAACCGGAATAAAAAAAAAAAGGCAAAATAACAAGTTCAGTTTTGGTGGACCGAAACCAGGATTCATTCAAGGGATCGTGGGCATATTGGACAACTGGACGTGAGAATAGCCTAGACCACGTGATGATAGAATTTACGCACTTCTGCGAGGTCATGAGAACTGTAGACTGTAGGGTTCCGGACTAGTAGGATACTGACATTAGTGAGCAGCAGATTGGAAAGGTGTTAGTCTAATCTTCTTTTGGAGGAGTTCCTGGACTCTCTCGGCTGACATAGTCTTAAGCTGCTGGCAACATACCGCGCAGCTTCAGTGGTCACTAGCATTACAGTGTAAACCTGATGTCACATACCCATATACTTATTTTCTTTGTTATGAGTTGGGCTGCATAATATTCTTGATTAAATTTTGTGGGACAAAAAAACCGGAAAGGGGTGTTTTGTTTTGTTTTGTGTTTTTTTTTGGGAGGGAGGGTAAAAATTGAGACAGGAAGAAAAGGAATAGAAAGAGAACTACCACCTACAAAGACTGTCAGAAATAGATGAATGCAGGCTGGAGGGTGGGAAGAAGTTATAAGCCTGCATGAAGCCCAAGAAGAAAACACACTCAGACAACAACACGATCTGTCAGCAGAAACAGTGCTCCATGGGTTTTAACCGGGGAACATAGCACATAAAGGTATTGTCCCTTTAGAATTAAACCAATAAAATATAATAATAATAATAAGAGCTGCATAAGGTTTGTTGATCCACTTTTGGA
Organism: Ellobium chinense; assembly: GCA_033807755.1. Lineage (NCBI taxonomy): Eukaryota > Metazoa > Mollusca > Gastropoda > Ellobiida > Ellobiidae > Ellobium > Ellobium chinense. The sequence continues at coordinate 917,727 of JAWQUT010000179.1, read as the reverse complement.
AACAAACTCTTCTCTGACTTATCAAAGCTCTCTCCTTCCTACTTTTGTGCCTTTTTAAGAACTTATTTTTGTTCATGCAGCTACTGTATTTACTGTTGTTTCTAAGGAAGGCATGTCTGCTAAGACTTCTCTCGTTTTGCTTTGTAATTCTGTATAGCCTGTGTAGTCCAGAACCTGTTTGTTCTTGTATAGTTTCCCTTGGGTATACTCCCACTCAGTCACAGAAACTAGGCAGCACTGTAGTGTCTGTCAGTGTGACGATGTCCGATGTTCCGCTTGGTACAGCTCTGAATGATACAAGAGGAGCTCAGCTGTCCTAGTCATGTAAGTAAGGCTTAGAACAAGTCTTAGATGTCAGGGTTAGTGTCAGGATCAGAAAAGAGGATGAAGACTGGATGATGAGCACAGACACCTGTCTGGATAGAACTAATGTTCAGCCACAAAAGGGCTTATCTTACCTAGTCTGTTTCTTGAGAAAACTGAATAGTTCTGCCTGAGCACAAGTCAATGCCACTGAAAAAAAACAACAACTGATCCTTCTTATTACTGCTGATCTGTTGCTGTACTGAAGAAATATGAAAACGTCACTTTGTTTATTAATTTTTTCCTACTCTTAATTTACCTTTGCACTTAGGTCTCCGCCTCTCTCTCTCCCTCCTTCTCTCTCTCTCTTTCTCTCTCCCCTCTCTCCCTCTTTCTCTCTCTCTCTCTCTCTGTCTCTCTCTCTCTCTCTCTCTCTCGCCGTCTCCCTCCCTCTTTCTCACTCTCGAGAATGTACCCTCGAGTATTAAGATGTCACCATCTCAGTTCATAAATGTTCTATATCCACTTGGTGTTATTCTCAGACGTTTCTAAAGAAATTTGCTTATTTTCTCTAGGCTGGAGTACTACCACTAACGCCTTTCTTTTTCTTTTGAAATGAATCAGCCCATCCATTCTCCCCTGCTCATGCTCTTGTCGCTGTCACTGTCATTACTTCTTATGGTAATATTAAGACTGGAGGATTCCCCCAACCCCCAAAACGACACACAAAAAAAAAATAACGTTGGTTTTTTTTTAATATGCCAGGATGCACAGCAACAAATGACCGCTGATTAATATAATATTTTCGATGCTGACTCGGCTTGCAAGTATTCCCACTCTGAACATTGTACAAAATAGTTCCGTTGTCATGTCTGATGTCTGTATGTTTTGTTCGGGCTGTCACTCAACTGTCTCACAGAGAGGTTTCCAGTCGGGTGGACTTGCACTTGAGAAGGACGTTGACGTTTGGAATAGGACAAGTTCTTCGGCGATACCGGAATTATTAGGTATCACGATATTCAGTCTTCATGTTATAGTATCAAAAGTATCGATTAGGCTGCCATTCCGATACTCAGTGGAGATATTTATTTCGATTCTTTGGATATTTGTATTTGTGGAGATAAGCATTTTGATCATTCTTTGATAGGTTTGACACTTTTCGATATGATGATTTTAGCAAACTAGGTTAGACAAAAGTCTATGCTTACATCAAAAGTTTCGAAATGATATCGAAACACCATAACATGGGTTTTGATACAGACATTGAAACCAGCGAGCGTTGAAAGTATTGAGACTAAGAAACATTAATTCCCCACTCCTATCGATTCTAATATTGAATCGAAACCACATTTGAGGCATCCATATGATGACGATTACTCTTCCTAGTTATCGATACCGTGCATGCCATTTCAAATAAGTATTCAGTAAACTTTTTGTCGAGAGAACTTAAGCAACAAAATATTTTTTGAGAAAGACCCCTTTCCCGCCCCCCACCTTCACCCCCCTACCTTTTCCCCTCCTCTCCTCCCTGTACACACATCTTTTAATCAATTAATTTTTCGGCCTTCTACTTCCTATCACTCAAAGAGAGTTAAGCCACACGTTAGTCATCATCTCAACCGTTCTCGTGTTTTTAATAATAGCCGAAAACTCTTCGCCAGTCCCTCTCTTGATGTCACATGTCCATTTGTATCTTTGTCTGTCTGAGGCTCTACACTACACGCCTCTCCTCATCCTCCTGGTCGTTGTTTAAGATTATTGGAAGATGATATTTATCACATCCAAGACGTTGCGGTTTCCTTTGATGGTCTTCCTAGACTACCATCTAACATCAGGTTGTTGGCATACTTAATGAGTTTTGTTTGCCTTTCATCCCAAGTAAGATAAGATAAGATAAGATAAGATAAGATAAGATAACTTTATTAATCCTTCCGGAAATTTGTTTTGAACAAATGCACAAAGACAATATTCAAACAATACATCAATAATGAACTCTGGTAGGCTATAAAACTAACATACAATGTCATACTGACTCATAATACGCAAACATAGCACATACACATACACACCGCACACATATACTCACGCACACACACACAAGTAATTTAACATTACGTCCCTATGCATTTTCTTGGAGGGAGAGAAAGGAGAAGAGTGGATGGGAAAGGAAGAAGTAATGCTTATCTGTCGTGTTTGTTTTATTTACTCTTTGTTTGCTTATGTGCCCGGATGAATCCTATTTATGAACAACTTTCTACATGGAATCTCTCATTTTCCTTGTCTTTTCATGTAAATGTTTCTCTCGCAGGCGGCTGTCGTCGATGAACATTAATAATATGTCAGTTTCCTTCTTATCAATGAACCCTTTATTTACCAGATCGCCCGCTTTTTATAACATCTGTGTTGACTTTGAAAAAGCTGTACCCTTTTAAATGGTATTGAGAATAAAGTAAAGACTGCCTAGGTTGGTATTTTTTATTTGGTTTAATTTAGGATGTTCTGGCACATATAACTACTTTTCTGTCACTTCTCAAGCAGTTTATGTATCACCCTCTAAGCTTGAATGAGAAAGTAGTTCAGTAGGCTATCACTTAGAGGCAAAGGGTTACTAAAAGTGTCAACATATTGTATGAAAATAGCCTGGCAGTGTTGACGCTTCTGTCAGACTTGACCTCCACTAAAATATTCTATTGCAAACGTCAAGGACTTTTTTAGCTTGTGAGGTGAGCTGGACACTGACATCTTCTGTCTATTGGCCTGCTGTTCAATAGGTCCTGTTTGACTAAAATGTCACCAGTAATGGTCGTTGCAGACAATCTGACCCGTCTTTACAGAATGTAGGTTTGGCGTGTTTTAAATAATTGATTTAGTGGTCGGGTGAATCTTTCTGAGCCGAAATCTGTGGCTGATTGAAATCCTTTCACATGTATATTTTTGGCTTTATTTGGGTGTGTGTTTGTGTATAATACAGTATGTGTGTTTGTTAGAAGGAAGAAGGATGCTGTTAGCATCTCTTCTCTCTCTGTCTCTGTCTCTCTGTCTGTCTGTCTCTCTCTCTGTCTATCTGTCTGTCTGTCTGTGTGTATGTCTATGTGTCTGTCTGTCTCTCTCTCTCTCTTTCTCTCTCTCTCTCTTTCTCTCTCTCTTATTATTTGTCCTCTTACCTCCTGGCTTATCTATTTCTTATTATATTATTATAATAATTAATTTAATATATGTAATATTATAACGTGTCCTTAGTCCACGCTAGTCTGTAATGAGTACCTGGCTATAGGCAGTGGAAAATATTATCAGATTACTCCTGTAAATGACAGCTGCAGAATATGCTCCCCAGGGAGTTGAGAAAGTTTTTGGGTGATCAGGGCTGCTGAGATAATCATTATGTGAAGTCGCACTAGCGTGCATTAGCCTAGATACTCAACATATAAATCGTCTTTATGTTGTTGTTGTTGTTGTTGTTGTTGTTGTTGTTGTTTGTTATTTTATTATTATTATTAAAATTTGCGAATGCCTCAGCTTGTGAAACACGATCCAAACATCAGCGCAGACGATATAGCTTCTCAATACCTTGATTAAATTCGTATATCACACTGGTCGACAGAAACTCTTTTTTTTTTCTTTTTTGTACATAGTGGTAAAGAGGGCGATGATTTTTTGTTTTGTTGTATTTTTTTACGATTACACCATATAAACTCAGTCCTTCGCTGCCCTGTAATGACAAAACGCTATATAATCATAATTTGATTTGAGCACTATACGGTGTTTTGTCGTTGCACGGCGGTACATTTTAACAACTGCTAGACTAAGAGATTTCTTCAAATTTATAAAATAAAAGTTTTAAAAACTCCATCCCAGCTTTTGGAAAATCCACCGGGTCTGATGGTAGTGTCTGTTGTGTCGTGTGTATATATGAACTGCCTGTTTAAACATGGCTGATCACGCAATGTCCGGCGGAAGTCCGACAACGTGCTGGTTGATAAGACTGGCTCTCCTCTGTTTGATCTGTCTTCATTTACTCTGTGATTTGTACTGTCTAGCCCTGGAAAGCAGACTATGTTGAGAAAACAATTGCCGTATCATTATTTTCACCACTGGAAATAAAAGTAGGACGGACAGACAGACAGACAGACAGACAGACAGACAGACAGACAGACAGACAGACAGACCGACAGACCGACAGACAGACAGACAGACCGCAGACAGGCAGGCAGGCAGGAAGACAGGCAGGCAGGCAGGCAGGCAGGCAGGCAGACAAGCAGGCAGACAGACAGACACAAAAAGACAGAAAGAAAGAAAGAAAGAAAGAGAGAAAGAAAGAAAGAAAGAAAGGAAAAAAGAAAGAAAGAAAGAAAGAAAGAAAGAAAGAAAGAAAGAAAGAAAGAAAGAATGAATGCAAATCCAGGTCAGAGAGGTAAGGAAAGAAAAGAGAATATACGTGGAAAAAAATATACTGTCCATCGGCTGCAGGAGAAATGTTTATGTTCCATGTGATCTGCACACATTATTAGAAGCTATAAAAGGTAGATCGTGCGTTGAAAATAAACAATGTATCATTTACTTTTTGTTTCTAAAAGAGAAAAAAAAATTGGGAAAAAACATATGTAAATTTCATTTATTATTTTATGACATCAGGCAGCCCGTGAAATGTAGTCTACCTTGAAAATATCGTGTATTTCCTTTCTGAGGGCTGCGATACGCACATTATTTCAGAAATACATTCAAATTCCATGATAAGAAACACAATCGTTGAATTGTGAAAGGAAAAAAAAGTTTAATGCATGTCTCATTAGCCAGACCTTCTGCGTGTTATTTTCAAATCAGTTTCCCAGTTTTTGGTTTTTTTTTTATTTTTAGCTTCACGAACTCTCCTTGAAAAGTTTCCTTTCTTAAGCCATGGACAGCTCTTGATATTTTTAAGTTAGCGATGTTGCCTGAGGTTCATCGATTGAACATGATTTGATGTCTGAAGTTTCACTGGGTTGCTCAGAAAAGGGGAAAAAAAAGCCAAAGTGTAGTTCAAAAAAAAAAAACCAAAAACAAAACCGGAAGTGTCAGAAAATTCCGGTATGTTCAGGGAAAGCCAGAAACCTGTCAACCGATCAAGTGATCCAGAGCTTGGGAACCAGACTAATGAGCGAAGAAGAGCCAGAAGATTAAAGTTTAGTGACGTCAGAATTCTAGACGGTAGACAAACCATCTCGGTTCCTGGATTGCCTGAAGTAGTAAAAGTAATCTAGATAATCAAAGCAGCTCAGATCCAGACTACTTTATTATATTATGTTGTGCAGTACTAAATCAACCACAACATATTCTAGTCTAATCTCGTTTTCATAATGTTCATCTGATAACACGATTTCGTATTAATCTTCTTAAGACTATCGGTGGGTCATGTTAGTAAATGATAACAAAAAAAAAACAACGAAAAACCCTCATGATTTAAATGAATATGTTCATTAGTGTCTGCCAGCAGGGAGGGGTTGACTTTCAACGACACTGAACTGCTCCCTCACGGCAAGTTTAGCTGAAAGAAGGGATGCGACGCCTGCTCTGATTCCTACGAGTAGAAAGTTATCCAATCTCCATTCTCCTTGGGCAGCTGTCTGCAACCAACTCCAACAATCAAATCCCTTGTACCTCTCCTACTTTTACAGATTAGCCTAAACAGGAAAATTTATGGTCCAATATCTTAAAAGTAAAACTTCATCATCTTTTTTTTTTCTAAATTATTCCAAATTATGTGAGTGGAAAAAAATAAGGAAGAAGTTGGGGGGAGGGGGGGGGGAGGAGAAGAATAAGGAGGGTGTTATGTGGTTTGGCCAAAACTTGACTTGTCAGCTGCGTCAGTTTCCCACCACAAGAACGACGACATTTACCCATAGATCACCTCGGTCCTCAAAGTTATCTCCATATTGGGTTTTAGTTTAAGAAAAAAAAAATCTCAGTTCCGATTGTTGTCCCTTCCAGGCTAGCAGGATTTTCCTTCGACATCGCTAGTGCATCTGATGTCACTTACGACTAGACTAATGATATGGCGCGTCATTCTTTGGAACATGTCCCCATTATTTACTGTAGAACTTAAAGCTACGACCTGTCTATCTTCTAATGGCATTATATTTTTTGTTCACTCCTAATAGTGCCAGGTCGATGCCACTTTTTAGGTATCGATGCGCTACCGAGTACTTTTTTTTTGATGTCGTATGGATACCGATTCCGATACTGAGTTCTACACCTAGCGAAAAATCGTGATTGCAACTAGATGTGTCAGAAAATTAACACATTTATCTATTGAGATAGAGGATGATACGAAAGCTAAATAGATTGTGACAACATTAAGTAAGATTTAATCAGAATGCGCCGATTCTTATGATAAGTGAAAAAAAAATATTATGACATTTTCCATTTTATTTTTATTTCTAAGAAATCTGTGGAAATGCATATTCCTGCCGTCTGGGAGCAAGTTACAGTTTTCTGACTTTATCATAAGAAGTCATGTTCCACTGGCCAGATTACAATCGTTACAATTCTGGAGTGAACTGTGTAGTTGTGTAGTCTATCTTCATATCCGATTATTATTTAAGCTTTACATTCCCACAGCTAAAAAAGACACAAGTACTCAATATGCCAGGAAATAAACCTTCACCAAAGAACTTGTTCGTGTTCCGTGGACGGGCGACTCAAAATAAATATGGAAGTGGCCGTGGAGAGATATCTTTTTGAGATTCCAAGTATATCTGACCTGGGGAACCAAAAAAAAAAAAACGGTTTTTAAAAAATGACTAAAGTGCTAGGCTTATTAGGTAGGCTGCCAGGAAGAACGTTAAACTACTCGGTACTTCACAACATGTAATCAACGATACCGAAAACGATGCAAGTACTCGGTATCGAGTACTCGGCATCGATACCGACCCAGCTCTAAGTTCTCACTGTCGTGTTAGGCCATTATGCATTTTTTCTCTCTTCGTCTCTTTCTCTCGTTCGTTCGTTTGTTTGCCCCTTCGTTACTTTCTTTAAGAAGTTTTATTTAATGTGCCCTAGTGCGGAAGCCCTACTCAGACTCTAGTCAATTTCCATTGCTCTTTTCAGTCGTTTAAAATGAGCTCATACACGGTTATATTTCCTGGTACAATCAGTGTTCCCACTGTAAGAATTTTCCCCTTCGGCAGGATAAAATGGCCGGTCGAAATGTCATTTTCCCACATGTAGAGGACTGAAATCACTTTTCGTAAGTTGTTTGAAACAATGCGTGAAATGTAGGCAAAATGCTTGATTTTATTCTTGTTTCTACATCGTGCGTTGACAATGTTGGGCAAAAAAAAACAAAAAACCTCGTTTTAAGAGAAATTGTCTTGACCACTGTGGCCACATTGGCTACAGAGGTATCCACCATATCTGCAGGATTGCTGTAAACCTCACAGGTCACCATTTTGATCTCCCCTAGAAACTAAGATGGAGGCTACACGGCTGTGGCAAGGACTAATCAGCTCCCGAAAATTGTCTCCGGCTCTGTGGGGAGTCGGGAATGTCGGCAGGAAGCCAGAGCAGGCCGGAGAGGAGCGGTACCTTGCGGGGCTTCAACGGATTAGCCTCACTAATTTCTCAACTTTATTGAAATTCTCTGTTTCACTCAAGCTACATCGAGACCTGGCGCCATACTTTCCGCACATACTGTAGGACTGGAGGTGGTGGGGTGGGGTGGGGGTGAGGGGAAGGGATTCAGGACTAGGATCAATGAAACTCGGGAGCTCTGCCCTCTTCTCCACAAAGTGTCTTCTGTGCAGCCTTCCAGTACCGACTGACTATGTTTTCACTGGACTTGCCCTCCCCCGTTTTTCAGAAACGCCACTGTGTCGCCTCATTTCACTCATCTCCATGTCCCACCCCAGTAGCTTGTAGTAGCTATGCCTATTTTATCGGTAGCGCCACTGAGTTTGAACTGAGCAGCACGGCAGAAGAAAACTGAAGGAAGAATGGACAGAAAACACAAATACACACGAGGAGAACCAGAATCAAACAAGTCTTCCCCCCCACCTCCCCCCCCCCTCAAAATAAAAAAAATAAAAAATACATGATGAAATACTGGAACTTCTGAAGCCTTGCCGGTGCAACCTGGAAATTAAAGATTAGGAGAAAAAAGGGCAAATCCTAGGGTACAGTTCATATGTCTGTGATGAAGTGAGACACCCACAGACTGTTGAGTGGGGCATTGCGTTCATTACTTTCTCAACGCACGTCACACGAGACACTACGGACAACAGAACAGAAATAAAACCGGAAGTAACTTGCGATGTTTGACGTCACAACACACTTTTGAAGCTATGCCGCCATTTGTTTTTTTTGGCGCATATGACTAGGGTAGGCCAGGAGTGACGTTTAAAAATGGTACAACTTATTTTGCTCAGTTCCAGGTCTGGTCATAAAGATTTCTCTCACAAGCTCTGAACCACTTTGTACTTTTATGAAATACGGATAACTTTTCCAATGTTATTCGAAATCTCTGAAGAAGTTTGTGGTCAGTCTTAACTGTAGGCCTGGCGGACCCAGTGCTACAGCCAGAATGTCGGAAATCCTCCTTGCATGTTTCCATGATTTTGTAAATGTGCGTGTTTAGAAGTGCCCCACTCTATCACTATCGTAAGTGCCTGATCGGGGAGTGGTCGCCCCTCTTCAGCCCTTATTCCCGCCGCCCAAATCCCTACTTCTAGACCTCATGTTTGTAAAACGGATTTGTAGAATTCCTGACTAAACTAATACCATAATCTATTTTGATTAGTAGCATTACCTTCTCTGCACCCAAGACGACATTGGTATAATATCAAACGCTCATCTGAACATTGCCACAATATTTCAGTCTGCGTTTGGATAATAAAAATACGTACTCCGTAGACGGGGTTCAATTTTCGATGGCCTTATGATCTATGATCGGATGAATAAAAAAGAAGCAAACTTACATATTTGAAATTTTACGAAATTGCGGAAGTAAACGGCGCAATCTAAAATGCACGAGGCGATAGAAGCACGGACTCGCCTGAATGACAGTGAAGTCTTCGCTCTTGCTGTGACCTGTGAGGTTTACAGCAATCCTGCAGATATAGTGGATTACCTCTTCGCTCTTCGCTCTCACCGACGCTAAAACCTTCCCTACCAAAGCTGTGAGCATAGATGTCTATTGCACTGCATGCGTTTCCAGAATTTCACATACTGTAAATTTGAGAGCTTTGCACATTAACGATGGGATCTCTGTGTCCTACCGTCATTAGAATTACATTAGACATCAGTGCTGAATGCATCCTTAGTAACGTTCAACATGTAGAGATAATGTAATTCTTACGATTGTAAGAGATCCCTTCGTTAATGAGCAAGCTCTCAATTGTCACGATTACCTGTGACAAAATTGACATGTTATGTCCCTGCACCCCTTTCTAACCTCTCCCCACCCTTTTTACCCAACCTGAATTCATGTTTGTTTCTATAGGCCTATAAAGCAACAAAGACTGGTCGAGCCCCTGATCCTCATTTTGTTGCCTTCGATATTGCCAATCCCGATTCTTCTGTTACAATTCTTCCCTCCCCTCTCTCCCCCACACCGCACTCCTACCCTCCCGGCTGATATACGTGCAACCGGCAGTAACGCGCACGCACATTTTGATTTTGACCGATGAGCGGATTATTCGGAGATGATTTTCATCCAAGCTCTCCTCCTGTGATCACATTAAGGAGTTTAAGACCGCGCTTAATAGAACGACGGGGGCACTCGGGGAGAACCCGAGAGGGGGCGTTTTCTGCTTCATTTACCCCCACACTGATGTCCGCTGTGAAGGAAGAGTGCTGTTATATGTCGCCATTCTGTGGAGGTCTTCACATCTATAAATACCCTTGATGTATTATTTGTTACTTCATGTAGGCAGCAGACCTCCCAGAACATTTTCTGTGGCCGTAGTATGTTATTTTTCAGTTGACAACGCTTAATCTCATGCAGATTCTTTGATCTAAGCATTTTTTTAAAAATCGTGTAACTGATCATTGGAGTTTTTTTTTTTTTTAAACACAGAAGTTAATGGATAATCGCAACTCTCGTAAATTGCGAGGTGTCTCTCGGGGAGCTTTTGCAATTAAGCGAACCCATGGTAATAGCATACAATCTCCCATCCCCGCATCCTTTTACTGAGTGACTAAAGGAAGATTATCCATTTCCAGGCTGCTAGAGAAAAGCATCTCACGAAGCTGTGTACAGTTTCATGTCAACAACAAAAGGCAACTGTACCAAATTTAATGTGCGCCTTCTAGCGTTCTGTGTGTGTGTGTGTGTGTGTGTGTGTGTGTGTGTGTGTGTGTGTGTGTCTGTCTGTCTGTCTGTCTGTCTGTCTGTCTGTCTGTTGTCTTCTCTCCCGACTCATGTTAAAGCAAGCACTCGTGACAGTTCAGAACGTAAAGGTGCAACGTGTCTTTTTGCATTACCGGTAGCCTTTTACATCAAAGAAAGCTTTTATCTTCAGATGATCTCATTTACTGCTATCAAAGTCTGCCCAGTCATGTCTGCAAACCATTAACCTCCTTAAAATTACGAAAAACAACAGCAGCCCATAACCTTGACATGCGGATTGGGCTAAAAGTAGACTAAAATTGGCAGAACGTCCGACTTTTCAAGGATCTTCCGCCACACCAAACTGTCCGGGCTCTATGGGTGCACGACCGACAGAGCCATAATCTCACATCAAACTATCTGGCCAAGCTTTCCTCACTGCAGATCACTGAAGATATTTACTACAGCTACCAGCATATGCAAGAAATTTGATAAAGAAAACTCGAATCGGCCGGAGAAAGAGCCAGAAACAAGACTGGCTCGAGATGACGTCGCGAGATTCGGTGAATCGTTCAAAATGGCCATCCCGGATAGAATGCAGTTATTTCAGTGTTACAATCCCTTGTTTACGTCACTGTCTTTAGAGGAAGTGTATGTTGGCACAAATAGTCTGTGGAATGTTATTATTTCGGTGTTACTGCTCTTTAAGACTTTGCATACCACAGCTACAATAACCTATTACGTCCATTTTTCTCTAGTTTTATGGACCAATGTCGCAAAAATGTGTTTATTGTATCTATCGCTGAGTTAAGTCATCAGAAAGCCTTGTAATTGAAATGATAATGAGCTTGACAAGACAGCTATGCTATATCACGAAGTATTAAAACAGCACCCACCGACAGTTTCCTTCTCTCTCCAGCGCCCCTTCTCCCATTCTTCTCTATTAACATTTCTCTCTCGTTTCCTCCCTCCCTCTATTTTAAGGTTGTCCTCTCGCACTTAGCAGAGATCCGTAGTCCAATGCATAAACAGCAACAATGTCAGGTCCCAAATTACTTTCCATTTAATTATGATTGCCTTTATTGCACATCGTTTATCTATGTTGCTGATTCCACACTATATCAGAGAATGCTGTTGTATCCGAATGTGATGTAACCGACTTTCGGAAAAGTTACGCACAAAATGTGCGTGTTACACGATAATTAAATCATTTTGATCGTCGGAGTATCCCTTGTAGATTAGTCAAGAAATAAATACGCTTGTAAAACCTTCACCGAAAGATAAAATCGCAAGTCAGTCGTTTTGGTGCAGAAAATCTTTACAATCCGGAAAACCACTGGTTGATCGTGTGGCTGGGAGTTATTGTTTTGTGATTTTATTTTAATAACTTTCACTACTTTTGTTTTTTTTTTTCTGTAACGGTTTTTTGGTGTCACCTGACGGCAATGTTCAATAGTTATAAATAAAAAAAAACAACAGCGTCAGTAAATATAATGACCTCTGCTTTCCCTATTTCTCCCTCAGGTTTATATATAGAGCAAGGCATTAGAGAGTTCACGAACGAAGAGAGACAACTCCCATCCAGATATGTATCAAGGTCAAGGATTAGTGACCGCCCTCGTGCTGATGACGTCATGTCTATCGTCATCAATGACAGCAGGTAAACGCCTAGTCCACCCGTAGGTCATGCCACCACTTGTTTTTCTATTTCTGTCACTTGCTAATGGGAGTTTTGTTATACTGTCAGTACAAGTGGGAAGATCTCTTCAAATAAACCAATGATGTACTACGCGTGTTGCAGCCAATTTTCCCTAACGTTTACGACATAACTGGCAAGTGCGAAACCATGAGATCTAATACAGAGAAGTTACAGCTTCTCCTGTCTGAACTTGCAAGAATCTCGCTGCACGCTATACACATATGCACTTTTAGACCTTTCAATTTTTTAATTTTTTTTTGTAAACACTTTTTGTCTCTCTCCCCCTCCCCACCACTCCTCCCCCCTCCCACCCTTGCTTAAAGCTACCATCACTATCCATGTTGTGACGCATCGAGTTTTAACATCCTCACTGTAGTGGGACATACCCGGAAATGATACACAATGCCCATTGTCCATTTCTTTTGTTGACTTTGACATCATTCTGCTACAGTGTATGGGCAAAAAGTGAAGGCATAACCTTTGGGAATGGTGTTCTTACGTCGGGTGTGCCTCTCTTTCTTTCTTTCTTTCTTTCTTTCTTTCTTTCTTTCTTTCTTTCTTTCTTTTTTCTTTCTTTCTTTCTTTCTTTCTTTCTCTCTTTCTTTCTTTCTCTTTCTTTCTTCTACTTCTCTCATTAATGATTTTGACCAAAATTCTGCAACTGTCAAATCTCATATTATGGTCTTATGTGGTCAGTGCTCTGGCACTGCAGTTCCATCTACCCCTGTTGTTATTTCCTGTTTGACTGCGCGTAAGTTTATATCTTGATTCATTCATCTTTGCAGATACGCAGAGCGCTGACGCTGCAAGCTCAAAAAATGACGCATCTCTTGCTCAATCTTCCACGCAGCAGCAGCAGCTGTCCCACATTCAACTGCAGCAACAGCAACAGCAACAAATGAGCTCGCTCCAAAAGCAAATCGCTGACTATTATAAATCGTTGTTCGGCAGCGACGATGACAATTATGCCTCTCAGTATCCATTTGCTTTATCAAACAATCCCCAAACTAGCTCTTTAGACAATGCAAAACAAGATGACTCGTCCTCTAGTGAGAGGTCTTTAGGAGAAGATGAAAGTAATAAACAGCCACACATAGCGGACAGCGCGACAGCAGGTAGCTCTTTGTCATCTCGCAGCCATGCGCACAGCGGCAACCAAAATGGCGATGATCACAACCTGTCCAAAAGAGCGGTGCCATATTTTGTAGGCAAGCGATCGTCCCCTCTCACTGCACAGTACGCTACCCGTGGCGCGCCATTTTTTATTGGCAAGCGATTTGGCTATTATAGATCGTCGAACAGCAATCCTTCCACCCCATACCTCTCCGCCCAAGAGTTCAAAGAAACCTTCAGAAGATCAGATCCTTATTTCATGGGAAAGCGTACGAGTGGACTTGCTGCTGATGAAGAAGAATTGTACAATCTCTTGGAAGCCGCACCAGATAGCACAGAAAAGCGGAGCGCTCCGTATTTCGTTGGCAAGCGCGCAGCACCATTTTTTATCGGCAAGCGCGAGCCATCCATAAGCCTGGAAGACCTGCAAGTGTCAGATGATAAGAGAGGAGCACCAAGATTCGTAGGACGGCGGGGTGCTCCGTATTTTTTTGGCAAAAGAGGAGCACCAATGTTTGTTGGGAAACGTGTACCAGGATCCGCATTAGATTTTGATGATCTGGAAAGTGACAAGCGCGAAGCACCCAGATTCGTGGGACGAAGTGCTCCGTACTTTGTTGGCAAACGAGGGCCACCTATGTTTGTAGGCAAACGCGGGCCACCCATGTTTGTTGGCAAACGAGGGCCGCCTATGTTTGTTGGCAAACGAGGGCCGCCTATGTTTGTTGGCAAGCGTCTGCCTGCGTTTGCATTCGAGTTTGATGACTTAGAAGGTGATAAGAGGGGCGCACCTAGATTTGTAGGTCGACGAGGTGCACCGTACTTTGTTGGCAAGCGCGGGCCACCGATGTTTGTTGGCAAGCGTTTTCCAGTACTAACTTCTGAAGACCAGGACTTTGTGGATGTTGCTGATGACAAAAGAGGGGCGCCAAGATTCGTTGGTAAAAGAGTAGCTCCGAAATTTATAGGGAAAAGGACACTGTTAGCTGACTCAGACGACCCAGACCTGTCATCACCAGATGACAAGAGAGGTGCACCAAAATTCATTGGCAAGCGAGCTGCCCCGTTTTTCATCGGCAAAAGAGGGCCACCAATGTTTGTTGGAAAGCGTTTCTTGGAATTGGTATCAGATGATGGAGAGATGCTTTTCCCAGACGCCTCAAATTTCCCCGACAAGAAAGGGGCTCCAAGGTTTATCGGGAAACGGCTGCCTGATGGGGCTTCTGAAGAAGGTGATGACTTGTCCATTTTCGATGAAAAGAGAAGAGCCCCAATGTTTATCGGGAGACGTGGTGCTCCTTACTTTGTAGGCAAAAGAGACATGGATACGGAGTCTGAGGAAGAACTGGATAGTAATGACACATTGTTTCACGAGCTCGAAGGCAAGCGCAGCGACAGCAATTTTTTACTAGAAAGTGATATCAGCGACTCTGCTGAGCTTCTAGAAGCTCTTAGCCGCCTAGACGCGATCAAGAAGATCAAAGAACGCATCCAGAACGACAAGCGAGTCTGGGCACCTGGCATGGTGGGAAGACGGAGCGACGAGGGTTTCCAAACAACTGAGGGCATAAACGAGACCGAGGAAGACATTCGGAGATAGCTCTGGTCTTGCCAGTAACTTGTATAATGTGTTAATACATCCAACACTTCTAGAATACCAACAGCCCACAGAGTGTTGTATGTACTGGTGGCCTTCAACTCCGTGACAGAAACAACAGTTGTTGTGGAAGAATGGATGGTGACAGAATACCAAAGAGAAATGCTTGTCCAAAACATAGACTGTTTAGTGTTTTTGTTTTCTCTTTTGTTCGCAGTGACTAATCTAGATTCATTTTGATTACCATGGGTCTTCATTTTTTTTTATGACTAGTTAAGGTATCAGTGTCTATATAAGATAGAAGGTAAAGGGGAAAGGGTAACAAAATACTTGCACTCATCTATGATTTAATACGAAGGTGAAAAGATAAAAAGGTATCTGCGTTCATCTATGATTCATTACAACTATACAACAACAAGGTAATTAGTAGACTGACTGTTTGCTGGGCTCTGAACCGCATAATAGAGCACGTTACGTGCTGTCCGGAGTGCAGTCATGTTGCTTCCATAAATAAGTAGCAAATAACAAGACATATGATTTTATAGGAAGGTGATAGGATGAGAAGTGATCGGGACTGGGAAGGGAGTAAACCTGACTAAGACCAGAGATGGACAGAAAGGCTAATTGCTGCTTGTCACGTCACAGTGAATAGATCTCATCCAACCACTTTATCATACGATAGCTGGGAGACAACCAATACTGCTTCTGTCTTTTATCTTAATACAAAGGACATCTAATGAGGTGAAAACGTAATCTAAAAGTGTTAGACGTCTACTGCTAATTATATGCATGTTGTCGTTCTTGTAACCAGTGCTGTCAGTTTTTTTTTTCTCTTAATTTTTAGGATTATGCAGATGACAAGACTAATGGCAAATGAAAGTAAATTCACACGTCAATACCCAAATCTTTGATTGTTTCCTACATAATCTTTCCTCATTCACTTTCTTTAAATTATTTTATAAGTTTATCGTCTATTTAAAATTTGTCCTCCATTCATTTCCAGAAAATACATCATGGTTTTTTTTTGGTTTGTTTTTTTAACATACACAGTCCAAGAAGGTGTGACGTAATAAAGTACAGAGACCGGTCATGTTAGCCCTCTACGAATACATTCAGTGTATCTTTCTTTCCTGCTTGTTTTACCACCACAAGTTTATGTGTTCTATCATCACGAGTTTAGATTAGAATAGATCTACCTGGTAGCATTCAGAGAAACATGGCCGTCTCAGAGTGGTCTGAGAACCGAGTACAAAATTATTTCTACGCATTATCTTTGTTTTTTGTTGTTTTTTTCATTCCAAGACCTTTTTTTCCCCTCGTACTATGATTATCTTTCTCCAACCCTGGACGTCTTAACTATTTAATTTTATAACTCATGTCTTACTCCTTATCTCCGAACTTTTTCAAGTCTGGTCTCTTAAAATCCATCCATTCATCCACCCACCCACCTAGGAGGCTATCCAAGTAAAGGAAAACGGGACTAGTTGACACACGTATAAAGTCTACTTCAGTGAAGTCGCAGTTTTGAAGAACTAATACATGCTTTCATTTCGCAAGTTTAGTAGACCCTTCCAAAAAAAAAAATATTCAGTAGCGTCATCCGTAGCCTAATTAGAAATTTTAGAAAGTTTGCAAAATGTATCGGCTTGTCCTGAGGTAGGCTGACACAACCACAGGACTGAGTTGACACATCAAATCATCAAATTTAATGTCATCAAAATATTTGTAAATAAATGTAATATAAAACCATAGAAGATGAACCTTTTTATTATCTGTAATACTTTTGAAATAATAATGATAATGAATAAATTGGTTTTTTTAAAGCTGCTCTCACAAATGCCATTCATGTGCATTCAGGAAAAATATACTGCAATCCTGCAAAGTCATTTTGACTCATCCTATAGCAAAATGAAACATTTTGTGCATGGTCCCCCCTTTTTTCCGTCTATTGCCTCCATGGATAAAATATAAAATTCCGAAATCACAGTAGAATTTATAGAATATTACATTTCATCAGCCAATAAAAAAATATAAAATAAATAAAAACATTCGTAAATAAACAGATAAATGAGTAATTAAATAAATAAATAAATAAATAAATAAATAAATAAATAAATAAATAAATAAATAAATATATAAATAAATAAATAAATAAATGAATAACCGGTGCCAATAACCTACTGTTGTAATGGAAAATACATGTTTCAAGTTGCTCCAGTCAAACTGTGTCAGCTTGCCCGATCCCAAACTTATGACAGTTTGAGTCAACTGTACCGAAACGGCATGACTATGTACATAAAAAATATCATATTAATTAGACAAACAGTGACAAACAGAGAAAAACACAGAGCTTGCAGTGAGTCAGAATGAGGCTTACGTCGCTATGCTTAGAATTTTTGAAATAGACTCGCAGGGTGATTTCAGCCCTCGCATTTCAATTATTTGTTTCTTGCAAAAACCGATAGCAAAAAAAAAGTATATACACAAGATTATTGATTTTATTGGTGACAAGTTAGTAATTTCAGATAAAGTTTATTATGTGTGAGGAAGATTAAATTATTTTCGTAGTGAAACATTGCATTTCAATTACAATTTTCTCAGAATTTTTCCACCGTTAGAGGGTGACGCTCAGCCACTTCAAATGACCAGAAAAATGCTAGATAGCTCAAAAGTTTAGTTTTATTCATCTACTAAAAGTACCACATTAAATGTTTTTATATGGTATCAATAAGTTGGTGCGTGAAAAAAGCAAGGTAAGCCTCGTTTTGAATGGATGCAAGCCATGTATGACGTTGGAGAAGTTTGGAAATATGAGACTCAATGATATTTAAAATAATTTGCTACTCGTGATTTATGAATATCATGAGAACAAATGCGGAAACTGCAATTACGCAAAATAGCGATGGAAATTTTAATGATAATAATATAAGACTTGTATATGAGTTGTTTTGTCATAGAACAGTTTCTGTCTATAAGTTTTAAAGGGTTTTCCACTTGTCTCTGTACCCAGCTGGCCTCGGTCTGCCCTACTCATTCCACCACCGTCACATCCATCCACCCATCCATCAATATTGCAAAACTGTAAAACCAAAATCGAGGCACGCGCATAAGCGCTCACGCCTAAACAAGCATCCACTGGCAAAGTGGTGGAAATTTCGCGGTCTCATTAATTCTTGCAGTAATGGCTGCAGGAACGCTTTTGGGGGTATTGATGGTGGTGAAGCTGCTGTTGTTGTTGTTATTGTTGTTGTTGTTGTTGTTGGTGGTGGTGGTGGTGGTGGTGGTAATGGTGGTGATGATGGAAGTGGTCATTGTGGTACATACGACACATAGTGTTCTTAAGTCAACTTTCAGCACTTACTTGTGGTGTTCATACACTATAGACCATTGAACATTAAGTTTCTCATATACAAAATGTCGTTGAAGTATCTTGCATGAATACAATTAGAATTACTGTTGCCTGAAGCTTTGTATGAGATGACAAGGGCGCGCTCATGCTCGTACTTACATAATAATATAGATCCAGTCAAACCCCATTGGAGTCTGGACGCAGTCATTCCTGCTCTTCTTACTCACAGTGCCTGATGTCCACAAAATTCGTGATCCTAGACTGGCGCACAGCTTCGCCTCAGTGATTAAAATTTTAACACTGATGGAGAAGTTTTTGACAACTCTGAGGCAATAGAGTTTTGTGTAGAGAATTGTTGATACAACAGAAACTAGATAGTCTTATGGCAAATACATAGGTATCCAAAATGTATGAAATCTCACAAAGATTGTATCTGCCCCGTCCCGCTTCTTCCCTCCCCACCATTTTCACTTCTTGTGAAACCAAAAAAACAAGAAATGCTGAGACGGTGGAAATCCTCCGTCACTCAGGCAGACCTCCAAAGAAAGCTGTGCTATAATATACAACATAGACTATCGAAATATATCCTGTGGTGCGCAGAAACCGCCAGGGCCACTTCCAACTAAACGATTAACATCAAGAGCATAGGATTAAGATCTAATTGCAACAAGATGTTACTTAGTTTGTTCTCGACAAAAAAAAGTTTTCTACCTAAAGTGTCTGAGAGTTCATAGCTCCATGAACTTACTGGCACAATGTTCTGTTGCACCGCTGATGTACATGTGACAGTCCTTGTAAAGGCTCCAGCAAGGAATGAACTGAAACTGAGCCTTTTCTGACAGAGGCCAAGCAATATGGGACAGAGCTCTGTTCTTCGCAGCGCATTCTGAGCGGCTAACGTCTGAGCTGAATATCATACTTATCATACTATCTCTGCAGCGGCAAGGGCACTGTACTCTGTTCTGTCCTCCCAGCAGCGAAAAGAAAGTTAGTGCAGCAGCAAATGGAGCAGACCTAGACCAAGAGCGATGCGATTGCAAAATGCGACGGCCAAAAGGTAAAACCGCAGAGCAGGCTTTTATTGAGACATCAGAGTGTTCAAAGAACTTGTGTTTACAGTACCATTGTTGTCATTATCACTGTCCTGTAAAATATGGTGACTTTAAACACATAATGTAATTGTTGGTTAAACTCGTCATACTGCAACCATTAGAGCTAGAAAATAATATGATCATCATCATTATCAAATGAAAACGTCCTCATGTTGCACCATGCACGAATGTCAGGCAGTAGCTTATAGATGCAGCAGCACATTTCAATTTTATAGAATTCTACATACTGCCTACCTATTGCTGTAAGCATCTGCGTTCTGAAAAAGGGGGGGGGGGGGGGGGACCAAATTGTCGTGTCGTAAAATGGCCACCATATACTGATTATCTTTTGAATTTCTTGTAATAGGAAGATTTGACTTGTAGTGTAGATTAGTAGAACCACACTGCATAAACGTATTTTCCCAAGTTCTGTTGTATGCTGAACAGTGCGATGGTTATGTGGTTATCAATTCACTATAGTGTTAAAGTAAAAGTTTCAAGCTTTGGCCAATGTTATTGGAAAACAAAGTTTTGTATCTCATTTTTACGGTACTGATTACAATTTATACTGAGAAAATTTTGAAATCAAAGTATTGTAACATCCTCACGCTAATCTGGAGGAAAACTTTTTTACGGATTTCAAAACTACTTTACGGCCACATCGCCTTACTTTTCGATTTTAGTGATGCTGTTTTGACACACGATGTGCAGCCCATAATCTCATTACATAGGCCTATATTTTTATGTTTTACTATTGTAACTTTGCTATAGTTTGGCTCCTTATCCTCACCGGTTTATTTGTTTCTTCCTCATAACTGTAGGCCAGCGCTGTTGATTATCTGTTGCGAAGTAAATATAATTAGTTTACAAATCATCTCCAATATCCAGTTGTCATTCCTCTTAGTCGGTCTGTGACAGCTTTCATTCATAAGTAAACCGTAAGTACGAGATCTGTGCCAGCCGATGAAAATGGTGTTTCATATCGTAGCTATAAATCAAACTCTTGGATAAGTGCCACATTTTACCATTTTAACTGGGAACGTCTCCCAGAACATGTGTTCTTATTATCTGGATTATTCACGGGTTGCAGTGCTGATAAATCACTTGTTGAAACCATATACGTAGTGACACTGACATTTGCCATTCCCCTCTTCTTATCGACAGGGAACCAAGTGTCCGGGAGGGACGAGCGATCGTCGGGCCTGCTATTCAACCAGGACGCTGGAGACGTCTTCGCCTTCAGTGACGGAACCGCCGTCGTCCCAACCATGAACGATGAAGATAAAAACTCCTATGCAGACATCGCTGCGGCCGCGTTTGATGAGTTTTCACGAGAACAGGACCCAAGGGATTTCTTAGATAAGCAGAATTCGGCCGGCGAGGAAATCGGTGGCCTTTTGACCAATGGAAATTCCGAAATGGTGGGACATACACCTGGAGGCTCACAGAGACATGTGTTGGCAAAAAGATTTAATGAGTTCGTTGGCAAGCGCAGCTCAGTAAGCGAAGACTTGGTTCATGAAAATGCCGAGAAAAGCGAGCAAGGTGTGGAAAGGAGTCCAGAGAATATAATCAGAATTCTAGACAGAGTGTCTGGTGTTGCGACAAGGGAAAACAATGAAGGGGTAGAGGAAGGCTATGACCCACTTGTAACCCCTAAGGAGAATCTGATGCGCAGGGTCTATGCTTTCTTACAGAACGGTGGCACAGACAAACGCCAGTACGAGTTCGTGGGCAAGCGACCATACGATTTTCTCGGCAAACGTGGCCCATACGATTTCATCGGGAAGCGATACGAATTTGTCGGCAAACGTATGCCCTATGAATTCCTCGGCAAGCGCATGCCATACGAATTTCTAGGTAAGCGTTCGCCATACGAATTTATCGGGAAAAGATCTTACGATTTTGTAGGTAAGCGCGCACCATACGAATTTATAGGCAAGCGAGACCAGAGCGACGAGTCCCTTCCGACCATCAACAGTGGTGAACTGGGACCCAAACGGTACGCGGAATTTCTGGGCAAAAGGAAAAGAATGGAAGAAGAAGGAGAGGCAGCTCTCACCGACAGCGAGCGATTGGCAGCACTTCTTCAAAACAACGGCTTAAGGAAACGCTTGTCTAGAATGCTGCTGACCCACAGATTAGCTGAGCAATACCCGGAA
This sequence comes from Ellobium chinense, assembly GCA_033807755.1. Taxonomy (NCBI): domain Eukaryota; kingdom Metazoa; phylum Mollusca; class Gastropoda; order Ellobiida; family Ellobiidae; genus Ellobium; species Ellobium chinense. The sequence continues at coordinate 896,113 of JAWQUT010000179.1, read as the reverse complement.
TTTATCGGTAAATAGAGCCTTGTCCAGACAGGCTTTGGGAGAAGGAGGCTATTGTATAAGGGAGGGAAGAGAGTAGTGATTTCCAGACCAAGTGTGACTGAATCTTGTCTGTTTGTCTGTCTGTCTGTCAATCTGCCTGTCAGTTTGCCTGTCTACAAACCTCTTTCTATACCTACCTACCTACCTACCTACCTACCTACCTTCGTAGACGCCTGTCATCTATCTGTCTATCTCCTTGTCCATCTTCCTGTCTATTTGTTTGCTTGTCCATCTACACAAATGCGTAAACTCTCAGCCAGAATACTGTCCTTACCAGGCTCTCAGTTCCCACAGCAATCTCAAACACATTTCTAAGCGGCTGATTTCCAACTTAATTGATCTGTACTATAATAAATCCGCTTATTGACGCTGTGATTCTGAAAACAAACGAAACTGTCATTCAATGCTCCTTCTGTAACCCTGTCACGCGGCTAACAATTTGTTCGATCGCTGGGCATTGCAATAGAGGACACGACCTGACACTGGCTATTTTGACATCACTGGCCATTTTGACATCTGTCATACACAATATCCAACTTGTCATTGTCCTCAGTATTTGTTTCCACTGCGTTGAAGAGTTAAACAAACGTAGGATTAGCTGTTGAAGTAAAAGCAGACGAAATTTAAGGATTATAATAAATAACAAGGTTTACTCTGGGGTGCCGGAAGACAAACCTGCCTGCCTGGTTTTCACTGAATGACGTGTTTAAAGCGTAACTAAGCGGTTGAATCAACAGGCGTACGGAAAACCTGATGACGTCAAGTGAATCTACCTATCATTATCTGTGACGAGCTTATTTGGGTTGTCAGACCTCCGGAAGCAGCACAGATGCTTGCATAAAATTGAATACGATGCGTAGGAGAAAGGAACGATGTAATTTGAGGATTTGGGGGAGGTGGGAAATGGGGATTCACTGCAGATCTCTCGCAGCCTTCGCTTTTCGATCGAGCTAAGAGATTTCTGACATGATTAAAGTTTTTGTTTTTTTGTCAGAAGACAGAGATGCAGTCACAGATCTAGACAGTAATTAGCTTGAAATTTCCTTGAGCTTTCAGCCGTCCGCCGGCCTTGCGTTCATTCACCCGTCAATCTGAAAAGATACGCAGATGCCTTCATCTCACGGGAGAAAAAGAAAATTATGTTTAGATTACATTCCTCTTTCATTCAGACATTTTTTTTTTTTTGCCGTTACGGGAGTTCCAAATACACTATTGTGGCACAGTAACTTATTTCGGGTTCATGATAATAATATACACCTCCTCCCCCCCTTTCCCAAACTTAAAAAAAAAAGTGCCATTCATTGGTGAGATAGTTTTTAAAAAAAATCCAGTCTACATTTGTTTCATAACAGTCACCAAATAGGGCAGGTGGTATAATTTTCCAACAAGCCGGTAGAAAAAAAGTAATGATTTGTGTGATGTTTTAGACTTAAGTGTCGTGGATAAGCAAGAATCGGATAACAGGGACAACGCTGGGTTGGAAATAATCAAAGCTGTACCTGGATAGCTGTTTGCATTGACAGTAAACACTCATAATAGATAAATGTTAAGCCCTGTTTATGAAGTAAAATTTACTGGAAGAAACAATTATAATTTGACATGATTTAAATACGTGTATCACTAGTAGCCATTACAAATTTAAACACCAATTTTTCGAATTAATTTTTTTTTGATTTAAATACAATTAAGAAACAGAGGACCCAAACCCAACAACGGAAT
>JAWQUT010000179.1:882223-894348 GCA_033807755.1 Ellobium chinense | reverse complement strand
GGGGGGGGGGGGGGGCTTAGGCTATATAACTATAGCATGACACGAACAGTCGCTTGTACACTGTACTTTCGTTATGGTTTTATTTTCTGTACACAATAAACACTGTTCACGCGTTTACCCACTTTACCTTGATCTCATCAGGGCTGGTGCAGAGACACATCTAGATCAATGAAAAAAACAAAAATATCCATGTTTCTGAACAAACACGGATATAATTATATAGATAAGCATTGTTCAGCGCAGGTCTCATTCGCGATGAAGTTGCACCTTTGCCTCATGACAACTTTATTGTTTGAATGTTTTTATTTTAATTCGATTGTTTTGTAAAATGCGACGCATATAAAAAGAAAAAAAAAAAAAAGAAGAGATCAACGGGACAGGGCAAGCACTCCCAGATTTCGAGATTTCGTGAATCGAGATCGTAAGAAAGTAACTTGTAGTTTATAGACTAATTTATAGGAGTCTTACTTCATTCTGTTTTTCCGTCGTTTGGTTAGTCAAATGTAATGCAAACAAAGGGGAAAAAAAGATAACTGGAAAGGGCAGGCACTCCCAGTTCAAGTGGGCCAGTATGATAGCGTAGAACAGTGACTTAAGGAATTAGCTGGAATCTTTTGATAATGTTGTTCTGGCATAGTAGCTGAGAAGAGAGGTGCTTTTCTCTTAGCGAGAAAGGCCATAGGTTCGAATCCAGCGTGATAGATTTCTTCTTGGGTACTTTCTACAATGTTTCAAAGGCATAAATTTGTTGGTAGCCCGATGGACGTTCACACCTCGTCTGGGATTTGGCTATAAATGTGCTCAAAAGTCATATTTGAACAGACATCAAACAAACAATTGTTAATATGCTGTGTTTGCTGACATGTGAGAAAGTTTGATGATTTATAAAGGCCACATATCTGTAGGTTTGCCATGGGCTTATGAAATGCTGGCACTATATTTCATTCAATGTAACTGCCTTCAGAAACTACATTTAAATAGAACGGTCTGGATTTTTTGGTGTATGTAATCAATAAAACCTATCCTCTAGCTTCAGCCTGTTTTCATTTTATTTTGTCACACCAAAATGCATTTTGTGTTGTGGTTGTAAGTGTGTGATGAGAAAGAGAGGCAAGTGTTGCAATAGTGACTAATTAACTTTTTCACATCACGCCCTGCACTAACCTTCTATTCTTTCAAAACATGGTGTCCTAATAGGCATCACTGACTGACAATTCCAACAAACAATTGGAGCTAGGTTATTCATATTTGGGCATTCTGATTTTTTTTTTTTGCAGAAAACTAGTTCCTTTGTTGATAAATTAATTTTTTTAAAAATATAATTATCTATCTGACCCATGCTTGAAATAACTGGTTGTTTACAGTTTGCTGTGCTGTATAAACTTTCAAGTCGCAACATTCTGGTGGGCCATCAGAAAAGGTCAGATTTGAATGCCATACAGCCAATACTGCCATCACTGGTGTGATTTGTGCCGCACGAGTTTTATGGGGCGTGATGTGAAAAGGTTAATAGAGAAATTATGTTTCTACCATGGCACATGGATTTTTAAATGGTTGCATTAAGCCAAGCTATTTTTCTTGTCATAATGTCCCTTCCACATTCATGTTATGGTAAGCACTGTAGTCAATGCCAGCTGCAAGGTGCAAACATAATTTCTGTAACATAAAGTCTTCTCCGCTTCTTTTAACCAGAAACTCTCATACCTTCATGTTTTTGTTTCTTTTGTCATCCCAGTCTCATAACTCTTCACAAATGTATGCCAAAAGAATCAAAAGCCCCTCATATTTCGATTACTTCACTACTAAAGTACGTTGCTTCCTTTTACTCCAACACACATTTGATCATAATAAGCTTTTGCATGAAACTAATGCTCTTTTGAACCACATAACACATGCTGCTGGTTAAGATCCATCTTATGATTATTATGGACTGTGAATGAGAAACAGTTTACAGCGTTCTATGAAATTTTGTATAAGGGTGCTTGGGTTCAAATATAATGGGAACATCTGATTGCTGGTAGTGTCAGAGTGACTGAGTCTCATAAAAACCCACACAGGTAGTAAGGGCTGAACTAATAACAAAATATAGAAAACTGAAAGCTTTAATATGTAAATATCACATAAGAAATCAAACAAATTTGTTAATCTTTTTTCTCTATCACATTCAGTGAAATCTGTTAGTATTAAGATACATGAGTGAGGAAAAACTGTCAGTGTCACAGTGAAGGAATGGCTGAATGCATTCACAAATTTCTCAGCATTTCCTAAACTTAGCATTTGATTACAATGATTGACAGATTAAAAAAAGCAGATTGGCATACATCATCCATGCTTATAAATGTACATAGTCTTATTCCATGAATGCAAATTTTGGCATCATATATTTTTTTCAGAATACATCAAACAGGTCAGCTCAGCTCAGATGATTAATAAAATATCTGAATTCAAAGAACAGTTGAAAAATTCAAGGTGGTGTTGATCATATTATATCCTTTTCTGATGATAACATGGTTGTAAGCAATCGCATTTTTTAACAATATTATTTTTGTGAAATTTAACATTATCTGTCAACACAGACATGATACCAGATACAGTCTGTCTATCCTATGTGGAGAAGAACTGTAGAAAATATGTGAAACTGGTGAAGCAGCAGGGGTGAAATTATTCAATGGTGGCACTGAGCTATAACACCTGCCACTTAAAAATTTAAGACAGGATAAATTAAAAATATTTTCAAGAAATCTAATGGCTGACCACTTTGAAACCAGCCGATTTAGACAGACCTGAGCTTCTTTTGGTTGGTCAAGGAGTGACACCATCATTCACATCATCTTTACATAGAATTTGGAACAACTAAATCCACTTCTTGCACTACAAGGGTGAAGTACGGAAATTGCAGCAAATGTTTAAACACCTGTAAATAACTTTAATGTGGCACTGAGTATCAAGACTGCTCTTAGACTCCTATACTGAATAAATCACAGTTCCATGCCATCATTCTTAAGAAATCAACCAATCATCCTGTCCTCACGCACTCACTCTCTCTCTCTCTCTCTCTGCTTTCTTTACAATATACACACATTTAATTAACCCGTGTACAGATGAGCAGAGTTCACAAAGGAATGTCCTCAAAGACCAGTGATGGTCTGGGTCAAATTTCATGTACAAAATGAGACCAACCCACATACAAAACCAAGAAATTCTACCACAGATGATGCCAACCAGACAACAAAAGGTGAGAGGTCATCTGGGAGTCAGATGAAGAGGGCGGAGGTGAAGCCACCGGTGAGAACACCCCACTCATCCCATCTCCCTCTCCCACCCCCTTTAGTACGAGGATGCCTCAGTATGAGTCTGTTAAACCACTGGCAGACAAGACTACACCTTCAGAGCAATGGACCTTAAAGGCTGATCGATGGTAAACAACTCTCGTGCCCTAGTCCTTGACAGGATTTTAAGGAAGAGGCGAGAACATCCCCTACACCATCTTATTACCTAGTAGTCCCAAAACCATGCCTCCCTCCTAGGCAATCATATAATAATATAGAGCCTTGTCATGTTCAGAGGTTGAAAATAGTGTCAATCCAGCAGGCAACAACACTAATACCACCCATCACCACACTGATACAATCTTTCTAATATGACACAAAAAGGGCAATGAAAATGCACATTTAAATGAAACAGAGTCCCATGTAGTGAGTTAGCTGATCACAGGATTCTGATCATTGATTGCACAACGCATGCACTAAATTGTTTTCCAAGTCATGTGAATTGGGGGTGACATTCTCTCTTGTCATAAATTTGGGCTGGGGATTTGTAAATCTCGAGGAGGATTTTAGATTTTTCTCAAATTCTTTCCAGTTTCCACACAGAAAAAAAGGGCAGATTGTGTGTGTTTGATGAACTTTTGAAAGTTAAGAGTGAATCGCAGTTGCACAGTCCGGTGAAAACAATAAGCATGTGTATCAAGAGCACAACAATAATGAAATCTGAGTCAAATAAATTCTGCCCTTTCACAGTCACAGTCAAAGTGCAAGAACATAACCTCAAAGAAGCTCTTTTGGCCACGGGTTACACATGTATGATAGCTAATAATGAGTCTTTTTTAATAGAAAATCTTTTGCACGATGAAAAAAAAAATTGATACCATAATGGTTCGGTTATAAAGAATGTGCTAGAAGCAGAAGGGAATACTGTATAGATTTAACTGGCAACTCCTTCATACTTTCACACTTCAAGAAAACAAAAGCAAAATTTGTTTCTCATCATTTCGATTTTCTGAATCTTTGCATGTCCTGGAGTTTTCATTTATCTTTATCCTGACGAGCTGGCAAAATCTACTGACAACGATTATATTACACATACATAATAAAATATGCATCTACACTATGTCTTCTTGTTAAGCTGTAAAATGAATAAAATTTACACAGAAAAAGCTGTGCTGACAAAACAAGATGGATATATATATATGTATATAAAAAATTACTATTAACGTGGAATAGCAAACCACAAAAATACACACTAAATCATATTTGGTCCAAAATTTCTAATACAGAATGCAAACATCACTGATTTTTCAAAGAAACACATAGAAAATAGATCTTAATCATCCAGGCATGCCACTGATAAATTCTCTGAACTTTCTGCGGTTCAAGCAGAATATTCTGTCTAGCTGAAACATGCCACTAACAGCTACCACTTAGCTTGAGAAACGCACTTGCAAGTGCATAGATATGTAACAATTAAGTTAAAACATGTCTGAGGCAAGAAGTTATCACAAAGGAAAAAAAAAGAAAAAAAAAACCTCTTTGGATTCGACTATAGTATTTTTAAACTCCAAAGACATATTCTCAAATCAGATGGTTTGAGAAAATTCTCTGAAGGGTGGTGCCCCTGATCATCTCATCTTGAACAAACATAATAAAGATAGTTGCCGCTCAGCTTCTGAAAATCAGAACATTGCTGCCATAATCCCAGCACGACTTCTAGGCTGAATTCTATACAGAGGGTCACAGACGTCAGAGAGCAGAGAGCAATGTCCCATCAGCTCAATTTGCCACTGCTGTGATTTTAAAGGTCCACAGCCACTGACAAGGCATCTTGCTGTACGGAATGGCTGGAACCTGAATGTCCACTCCAGTGGGTTGACGTGCCTTGAAGCTGAGGCTGCCAGAGTAACCAAGGAGAGAAATGGTGGAGGAGGCGGTCGTCTGGGGCAGTGCCAAGGAAAGGGTAGAGGTTGCTGGCCAGTCAAAGACAAACGCGTAAAGATCTGTGCCTGCTGGCCCTTTCTTCATGGTGTACCTGCATTTGAAAGCACATTCAACGCATTAGATGAAATGAGGAGGTGGGCATTAAAAGAGGGAGACAGAGAGCAAAAAAGACAAAAGTGAATAGATGTAGTTAGAGACTTATAAATCAAGAAAGAACAGGAACAGATGGACCCTGGAGAACTTTTGAGAACAGGGGCTGCTGAGCACATAATTATGGATGTGTTCACTATGCAATGATATGAACGCGCATCAACATGTTATTGCTGTTGTTAACACATGCTGTGAGTTATTCACTTCTCTCAGCCAATGCCATTCTTAAATATTTGGAAGTTCTTTCAACTGGTCCATTGGTCCATTTACAATGTTTTGGATGATTTGTGCAGCTACCATATCAACAACAACATTCAATGTACAAGAGAAATTATGTGTACGTCAAAAGAAGCAATGAGCAGTCACAAAAGATCATTACACATGATGGTGTTATTCCTATGACTTGAGTGCTGAGAAGGGTACACACAGAGGGAGGAGGAAGTGTGATTTGTGTAATCCATCTAAACATGTTTCTCATAGCAACCTCATTCTACTTATTGAATGAGACAATGCTTCAGAAATAATCCAGTTCTGTATATACTGTACACAAGATCACCCTATCACTAACAATTCAGTAAATTAAGTGCAGAGAGATCAAGGTTTCATAATCACTTGATGACAGATTTTAGTAGATAGGAAATTTTCTTGTTCAGAAAGGATCTTTAGAGGATGATACCCCAGTCTAGCAAGTGATTGAGCCTTTTCACTTCCTCACATTATAAAGGGGCCGGGCAACACATTGATCATGACTCCTAGAGTTTGCAGAGAGATCATGGTTTTACTATCATCTTCTGACACTTGGGCCTCATTAAATCACAGAGAGGACAAATTCACTCAAGAGGGGCAACCACATCATCACTTGCAAAACTTATTTTTGTTATTATTTCCCCTTGTCAGAAAAGGAAAATCGGTCTTTCACACCTATTTTTTTTCTTTCTTTTGGCCCTATTAACATTTTGTGTTATTCTACATATACCAGTGATTTCAGAAAAATTCTTCCATGGAGATTAAAGTACTTCTTTTGCCCGATCTTTTAACAGGAAGAAAAAGGGGAATCAATGCCCAAAATTTTTCACCAATGTCTTTCAAAAAAGGTCACCTTAAAATCTGATTTGGTCCCCAATTTTCCATTTGGCTGGTTTTGACAGCGTGCAAATACATAGGCCTACACATTTTATTTTTTTTATCTAGAAGGCTCAAACTGTACCTGAAACTTTAAAATTGGATGCTTTAGTTAGATAACAGGTCATTTTACATATTTCTACACCCATTTTATATATTAGCGGATTAACTGGGTTGTACACAATGAGTGATTTGCCCCTCTAATAGGTGTCACAAACCAATACCACCTGCTGCTAAAAAATTTGTCCACTCACCAGACATCTGAATTACACTTATACAGCACTCACAAACAAATGAATAAGGTGTTTATAATATGCCCATTTTATAAAAATCCTGTGTTTCTCCCAAGATATACTTGGGTTAATGCTAGGGAAGGAGGAAGGTGAAGGAAAACGTGTCTGTTACATACCAAACATTTTTGGTCAGAGTGTCATTCTGATAAGTCCATGGTTTGGAGCTGTAGATTCCCTCTCCATTGACTTTCAGCCAAGATCCCATCTGCAACAGTCGCTCCTCATAAATTGGGTCAATGTGACCATGTTTGGGGGGTCCCACATTCATAAGCATGTTGCCTCCACAGCTAGAAAGGAAAACATGAATCTTGGAAACAGTTTCCTCCATTTAATCACAAGTCATTCGGAGCATGGAAAAAGTTGCCATTAAAAGGAGTGGTGATTATTAAGTCACTTTCATTATAATAACAATAATATTTATAAGTCTTGTATGCATCCAGGCAATGCCCGCTCATGCAGTTTCACATTATTATTACTCCAGTAAGCCCGTCATACCATAACTTTCACAACTCTTTTCAGTGCAGACAGTGTTGCTGCCATTTTAGAGATGTTGATCACTAACATTTGGGCAATTTGCTTTGCCGCCTAAAGCCTAGTGTGCTCATTTTACAGACTGAGGAAACTGTAAATAAAATGTTTTCACAAGGCACTTACTGGGGATCAAAAATCAGAAATGTTATGAATTTCTCAAATACCTTCTGTGGAATATTGGGCTGACAAACCCCATGCACATACACCCATCTGATAACAGTAACTGAACTAATGCTTATTAATGAATTCATTGGAAGACCATAAACTCCACCTCCTCAAAATGAACTATTTTCTATGAACATGATAGTACGTGGGAGAATGTCTATTACAAAAATGCTTACCAAGTAAACTGCAATATTACAAACTATTTTGCAAGTACTAACATCTTCCTATTGTAATAGTATTATATTTCAATATGGTTAATCCTAGAAATATGACTTCTTTGAAACAGTTCAAAATCCTCTGCCGTCTTATTTTCTAGCTTACAACAAATCAGCCCCTGCACAAGCAATGCCTTTCCCTGACTCACTTGATTCACAGTGAGACATAAGCTTGATTTAAATTATTAACCATTTACAGTACAATCCTTTGCAAAGCATAATCTTGCAATGGAATGAACTAGACTACTGCACATAACCCTTATTTTACCCTATCACAGAAATCCCAAACATATTTAAAATGAAATGATCTAACAGATCCAGTTAATTTCTTATTAAGCATGTTTGAGTGTATTCCACAAAAGATCAGGAAAAAAAAATCCAACACTCATGATGCCATTACCTGACAGTGATGATGAAAGTCTGCAGCAGTTCCTCAATGGTCAGGTAGTCAGTGAGACGAGCATTCCTGCGGAAGCCCCAGGAGTATTTGTCGATGGTCATGGCATTGACCCACTTATGTTTCTGAAGGACACCTGAAAGGTATGGGTATTGATGAATCTATTGATCCATGAATTGTATTTTGAACTGAAATATAAAATGAACAATACCTTGATTCATATGTTCTCTCTTTAGTGATCATGATCCAAAATTTATACCATCTATCTCTCTCTCTCACTCTGTATCTCCACTATGTGTCTTTTTTTCTTTCTTTCTTTCTTTCTTTCTTTCTGTTGCCTTTCCGCTTTCTCTCTGTTACTTTCTGTCACTCTTTTTCATCTTTCCTTCTAACTCTCTTCTGAAGAAGAAAGAAGTAATCTTTAGGACTCGTCAAGAACACAAAAAAACCTCATTAGCTCATGTTATAAACATGTGGGCAGGCAAAATAATCGATGAAAAAACAGTTAACATAAGCCATCAACATCACTATATGTAATGACATATACTGGAGGCTGTAAAATATAATTTATCAGAAAAACGGGGCCTATTTCCGGTAACATAAGAGTGTGTAATAATTTTTTGGTATGTCGCACGTTACATAAATTTGACCTCTGACCTGCTTACGAGAACTTTGACTGAAAGCCTTGGAAACCTCTAAGAGTATGAATAGAGGACATCATACTTTTGTGATGTCATGAATGTGTAAAATCACTTCTTTTGTGACTATTTTCACTGCCGTGGGGTTTCCCTCCCTCTAGATTAAACAAAAAAAATTATTTCAGTCTGTCTATCTTATCCCTTGTTACTGTTCTCTTCATGTTTCAATTTCAGTTCAATTAAACATTTGAATTGAAGTACTTGAAATGTCACAGTGTTTCGTGGTCTAAAGTTTCATCATGATTGTCAGCTGTTTGGATCTACTCTGTGTCGTGTAAATGTGTGGTTGGTTCAATTCAGTTGTGACTGATTTTTCTCAAACAGGGTGAGGGCCACGTCAGTGTCCTTTCCACAATTAAAAGTTCATTTTTAAATTAGTTAGAGTTATATGATAAAAAGGATCTGAAACTTGTATTTGTTTGATATCAGATTTATTAAATTCGCTATACATTTGTCGTTTTTTGCGAACCTACACAATAAATGTATAACTCATTTCATAAATCTGATATCAAATATTCACTTATTACAGATCCTCTATTTATAGTGAAATAATCAGGTTACTATCTCCTGATCTCTCAGTTTCAAAGTTCAAACCTCAATAATGACAAAGAGTTATACAATTCCTTATCAATACTGACAAAGACTCCATGATTCTGACCTAAATATTTTGTATCATGAATCATGTATTGAAACAGGTCAATATGTAAGTAAACAAATAAAATCCGAACTCAGTAAACGTATGTCTTATCTGATATTCTAACACTAGAGATTAAACTGTCCTGAAAGTTTAAGTCAAACACTTCAACAGGTCAACTGATGAAATACAAAGTGATTTTTATTATTCTTTTTCACCACAATGGATATTTATGTGTTTTGCAAGGGAAGTTTTTACAACGAGCTTACCTCATATCATTAGCATCATCATTTCAAGGAGCATATCCAAGCATGTGATGTTTTTATCAGATATTATCTCATTTATTTACTTGTGTCTGTCAACAGATACAGTGCAAAGACAACATGATAACACCGACAGTAGATCTACAACTTAGTTGGTTATCCAAGAAAATATTGAGAACAGCCCCTCCCTCTCCCCCCTCTCGAACCCCTATGAAATACAGAGGAAAGAGGTGAATATTTGTGATGAACTGAATTAAACTATTTTGTCACCAATTAACTGACATGGTAGAGGAATGAGGGCATCCCAGCCAAGGAAAGCAGCTGGCTTGCTTGCTATTTGAAGTTGTTTCATGTTGTCACTCTGAGCCCTGCCCAATTCAACAAAAGACCTAGCCTAATTCGTACCCAAATCTATGCATACTAAACTATGTAAATCACTCAATGAGTAGAACCATCATGGATATCAGCTACAAGTGTACCAACTACCAGAGGACCAAAGAGCTTGAGATTTCCTGTGCACAATCCACAGGCACTGACATATGAGAAAAGTAACAGGTGCAGGAACATGGATCACATCTGTACTAACCTGGGTTGTATCTGTCCCCACAAGTATAGACACCGCCATGCTTGCAACCTATGTCTTTGCCCCAGCGGTCATTTACTACCACAGTATCCTTGACAGAGCTGCAAGCCACAAGAAACAAAATCTAACACATTAAGCAACATCATAAATTAAGCACGAAAGTCATCAACACACCTGGATTGTATCTGTCCCCACAAGTGTAAACACCACCGTGATGGCATGAGATGTTAGCGCCCCATCTGTCGTTCACCACCACTGTGTCTTTTACTGAACTGAAAAGTATCAGAAATGAGACTTTCATTTTGTGACCTGAATTTACTATTGCTGCATCTCCATTGTTTCAGGGTTAAAAGCATGGTTAGGATTAGAAGCAAAGTTAGGACAGGCCAAAGGTCCCTTGATATTGTCAAATGACTTTCCCAAGGATACTATTTTATTTCTTTCTTCCCGTAACCCTGCTCCTAACATTAACCCAAGTACATCTTAGGAGAGTCTTACAGTTACATCAAATGGATAGACATATAATACTTGTAAAGTGGGTGTGAAAAGGGTTATACCACCTGGACATAATGATATGACACTTGTTAAATAAGATATACAGAGGACCTTCCGAGATAAGACGCTCTCAAGTAAGACTTCCTCTTGATTATGACCTAAAATCTTGTGACGGATCTGTTTTTCTATATGAACAACCTCGGAATAGCGACTCCCTCCGAAATCCGACATGCAACCCACTCTGAAACTCTGTTCAGTGTTCTAGTCCCTCTGAACTGCGACCCGCCCGCATGGTTAGAACACGTGTAGTTTGTCGGTGGTCGGTCTGCCTCAGAACATAACACCAGCGTGAGCCGCTCGAGCCTCACTGATTCGGTGCACGATTGATAGGCTAGGCAACGCTGGCCTAGGCTAATCTGTCCATCCTGCATATGAATACTCTGGCAGCAATGTTACTTATGCTAGTCAAATATGATTGAACCCAGGGACTGATGTCGCCTAAAGTAAGCCATTGAAATACAAAGAAGACCGTATGGTAGGGCTGGGCGACAACAGCAACTTTTGGGTATCGCAATCGTGGAGTTGACACCAGCGTAGTGTTGCTGGACAAGTGTCAACACTGATGGGACACCGAGTCATGACGTCACAATATTATGCGATTCGAGGTGTCGGAGCCAGCCTGCAATTTGACACGATTTGCTGTTCAGGGACTCCCAACTGACACAGCCAGGGCACATGTCTGAGCCGCTATTTGCATAAGGGGACATCACTTGGGAAATGATTTTATGAGAATTATTGCAGTGAGTGCCAGTGAGGCAGTGTCGGAAAACAGTGTCGTGTTGTGACTCCAACCTTGGTATCAGTGAGTAGACTCAAAGTCGGTATCGCCAGCGCAACACTGGTGTTGGCGTCATGACCACTCCTACCATATGGTACATGCGCCTATTTTCCCCTATTGTCTTTCGCCAACGAGTGCGCATCAGGTCATGATTTTTATCTAGACCTTGGCTACACACATGAACTCAGACCTGTGACTATAAGCAACCGCAAGTGAAAGGCACCCACGTTTGAGGAGCGGGTCAACCTTTGTAAAGATGAACAGGGCTGGAGAGACTGCAAAGCGTATTGCAGAGACATTAGGTGTGGGCAAAACCCGCCTCCATTAGTATTAGTGTGAACCTCTCAGTTACGACTTCCTCCAGTTAAGACATTTTTCATGAACATTTACAGGTCTTATCTTGGAGAATTGTATTATGAAAGCTTCAAAATCTTTTGGAAGTGGGTGCCAATGAATATCCAGGGCTGGACTACTTATTGTCCCTAAAGTGCTAAATAAACCTAGGATATGATTGTCCTCTCCCCCCCC
>JAWQUT010000179.1:842380-882218 GCA_033807755.1 Ellobium chinense | reverse complement strand
AAAACCAACCACCCACTAAGTCGCTAACTATTCATGCACTTGGCCTATACTTTTACAATCTTTACAATCTACCTATTTGTGTAGAGCCATGCCAGAAACTCCTTTGACTTCCAGTAGGTGTCCGGAGCCTCCCAGTCTCCATCAGACCAGACTACCTCAGGTTTGTACTTCTCAACGATCTCATACAGTTCAGGTAAGGTTTTTTGCTGAAAGGACATGATAAGAGTATTCCTATATCAATATTATAGCAATGATTTGTGCTAATGAATATGTGGCAAAAAAAACTTTGTACATTTTTCTTCTTAGGTGTTTTTATTTAGATTTACAAAGTATAGTATTCCTGTTGATAAAATATATTTTTATTCTCGCAATTCGGCATCTGAATAATCAATCTATACTTTTATGTGGGCATCGTACGGCTGAACCACATTGGGTGACCACCCAAATATTGTGACCATGTTTGCTTAGGCAACAAGATTTCAGGAATGCAGATTTACTGATTTCATACCACAACCAGCTATCGTAATGTGTCAAGGATCACCTCTATTAAAGTACATATTTTATATTATAAGATACATGAGGAAACACCTTTTACAAGGCAACTGTCAATCAGCTGATCTAAAACACTGCAAGGACCATTCAAGGGTTTCCTATATGACCCTTGGGTTTAAAAGGTTTTCTTTCTAGTTCGAATATATGGTTCATGAATTTATGATTTTATATGGCAAACCCAACATATGCAACCATGGCCATATAGTTACTTGAGGACCAGAGGAAAAGATTTCTTTATATCTTGAGCCAACATATCAACCTGGTAAGGAGACCATCTGCTGAGGGAATTACTTTTATAATGAACCACACATAGGTTCCACTGTATCATTTCATACTTCACTGGTAGACAGTGTAGCATCTTTCAGAGACAGATGGCGTTACAGATGGGACCATTCATAATGACTGTTGTTATGAGTAGGATGTCGGATTAATATGTGCTCAAACAGATGATGGTGGTGATTATGATGCTTTTCATACTTTTGTTTGTGTTTGCTTTGTAGACCAACGTTACCTAGCACAAAGCACTTTAATGATAAAAGGTCCAGCAGAGGTTTAACAGGAAAGGACAGGAATGATAAGATACTTTACTGGTTTGACTTCAACTGCATGCTTCACATCTGAGTGCAATTTTTTTCAGATTTTATGGGATAACGAGTTCATTCTGCCTACAAACGTTATAGATCGCTACCGTCCCTCTGAACATTACGGTAATGAAATTGGATATAAAAACATGTAGTGTTTGAATTATGAAAGCAAATCCATCTAAGTGAAAATGGTGTCCACTGCCATTTTGCAAGACACGTCTTCAGATGATAATGATCGGATGGCTCCTCTTTAAATTCTTCCCCATTTACATTAGTACATGGTTGATCTGAAATGTTATGTGAAAAGCCTCTTACATTAACAAAGTCTTGTGTTTTGAAGCCTGTCTTCTTGTCAGCCAGGTAGAGAGGATGGAACCATTCAAACATAGAGTGGTACAAACCAAAATGAAGATCTGTGGATCCTCTGGTTGCATTCATCAGTTCACCTAATGACAAAAACAAAACACAACACTTGTTAGTGGTTGTAATAATGTGTAACAAAATAAGCTGCAGCGCAGGGTATAGTTACTAGTAGCCAAATTAGTTAGTAACATATGACATGTGGATCTGATGATGAATTATAATATACTTTCTGGAACTATTTTTGTTACTATTAAGATACTCTAATGAGTAAAGTGGACTTTGGAGACATTTTCTCTCTTCTAACTTATTGTGGGTTGTATGAGCCTAAAACATTTTAGATATTTAATATACATTATGCCCATGTTTCCATTTTAAAGGTAGACTGCACTGTCCTACAGACCATATTAAATCATACAAGATCCTATTCCAATAAAACAGTCTTTCATTTCCAGGTGTCTTTCATAATGATCTAGTGTCTCTGCTGGCCCCAGACAGCCTGCAGGGTTACAATATCCATAGTCCGAATTATTACAACCACTGTGCGCGTGGCGGCCATAAGCTTATGTCAAATACGTTATTGTCACATGGCCAAGCTGTCTAGCCAGTGCTCTGCGGCCAGGTGATAGCATGCTGGTATAAATGTTTTAATTCCTCTGTGAACAGTAGATACGGCAATCAAACTGGAACGTAAGTGACGTCAGCGTTTTTGCCACAGGCTTCTGCTGATCGGGGAAGGAGAATAGTTCTGGATGCAAGGCCCAAACCCGGTAACTCTAGCTCTCCTTATTGCGTAATATTACATACGGGCACGGGAACAGAACGATGCTCTTTCTTCCCAAAATTGACTCAGTGGGCACCATAGATAAATTTTTAGAGAGAAAAAGTATTGAAAAACAGAAAATTATTTTTGATGTGCGTGTCCTACTTACACAGTAACTTGTGTTATACAAGATCGAATCAGATTACTTTGTAAAAGAAATAGGGAGTGAGAGAAAACACACTGATGCGTTCACACAACTTTAAAGGGAAAGTGCTTACGAAGACAAATGAGGAAATACAAAAAGTTCTTTTTTTTCTGAATATTTGTTTTCAGTCGGAGCACCTCTCCACTTTACCCTACTCTGTGTGAGCATATGATATTCCCTCTCAATTTATTGATTTCTTTGTTGTGCAACTGATAATTTATTTTAATTTATCAGTCTTGCGAAGTACTTACCAACGATATCTCTGTTCGGTCCAACTTCCATAGAGTTCCAATTGAAAGAATATTTAGAAGGCCAGTTGGTGAATCCTTCATGATGTTTACTCACAAAGACAACATATCTGGCAAATACACAACAAACTAATTACTACACTAAAAAAACTGAGCTGATGCCTTCCTTACATGCATTGGTAAGGGGACCTTGTACTTATATATGGACACACTCATCACTTAGACACTGTCTCATATGTGCTTTCTTCTACATAAACTTGTCTGTAACCCTGTCTTAACCATCAATGTATGGGAGAGTCTCTAGATATTGCACTCAGAGTATTCAAAGTGATGTAAATAAACACATTACACTACAGAAAATGGGAAAACGAGAATAAATAAATACATGCTGCAAAAAATGCCTGCATTGTGAGTAGACACATACTTAGCACCAGAATTCTGAAACATCTGAGCCCATTGTGATGCCTCAAAGAATTCTGCTGTGAACTCCTTGGCAAAGTCTGCATAGGTGAAGTCAGGCGGGTAGTTCGCTGCCATGAATGCTAGCACAGCCGGAGTAGGCTGGCCTTGCCAGTTCCACCAGAACCATTCTGACGAATAGCTAGGCACGGCAAATACACCCCAGTGAACAAATATTCCTAGCTTTGCCTCGTCATACCAGCTGGGAAGAGGTCTGGAATCCAGCGACTTCCATGTTGGCTCGTAACTAACAGCATCATGTACGAGAAAAGCCAAAACAAAGAACAGCTTTGCGACCGGCGCAGCCATGTTTACCAACGACAACATTAAAGAGTCATGTGATGCCAAGTCATGTGACTTCTTTTATAATACTAGTCGTTGGAAGGTAATGAAACAAATTAATACTCATGAGTTTTAGTGGGGAAGAAGATAGGGAATTCAGATGGAAGAGAGGGTTTGGCAGCCACAAAACGAGAAAAACAGATGATTTTTATTTTGGAATCCGAAAATGGGGTTGGAAAGATTCTTTACGGTACCTCTCTTTAGCAATGAGATTGAGAATGAGTGTATATTTCCAGCTTTCACGGAAGAAAGAAAGATGGGGAAGAGAGAGGAGAGAGAGAGATTGAAAGAGAGAAAGAGAGAGAAAGAGGGAGAGCGAGAGAGAAAGAGAGAGAATCAGAACTGGTGTTACATGTGGATAAAGTTTCCGCCTTTCAGTCCAGTCTATATGTGGACGACACAGTCATAAGACTAAAACGTTTTTTTTGTTTTTTGTTTTTTCTATGCGCCAACGTGCAACTGAATTAATCTTTACTTAATTATCGTTATTTCACTTAAAAATTACAGACATTCTACGGCGATAATTTCCTGGTTTATATTACTGTTAGAAGAGCTTGACGAAATGGTGCATTTCTTCTCTGTACTATTAGTCCTGTTGTGCGTATCAAATAGACATGAAAGCTATGTTGACAGTTTTGGATGGACGAACTTCAGCCAATTGTATTACTTCCGGTTGACAAAATGGCTGAGGTGGAGCTTGCCCCTCTGCGGAGTATGTCGGACTTTCTGCTGGACTCCGCAAGATTTCAGATTCCTCAAATAAACGACCCAGAGAAATGGTCTAATAGAATCTTGAATAACCTGCTTTATTATCAGACAAACTACTTCCTTACTGCCCTGCTGATCTTCCTTTTGATAGGGTTAGTATCAACTACCGCCGCTACCGACACAAACTTCGGCTTCTTCGCCGTTCGGCGAAAATGCGCAACACGTACCGGTCACTGTTTTTTACCCGGATCGAATTGATAAAATGGCAGTATCTTGGGAGGGATTTTCATATGTGGGCAATCCTACAACATGCCACTGATCCCTACCAATAAACACAATAACAAGGGATTAGACTAGACTAGATAAATTTTCATAGGGCTGGTTCAACCAGTGGTTGGTATAAAAAACTGAAGAAGCAGAAGAGGCTTAGGATTAATAAGATAGACTAGTCTACTTAGACTAGATCTATACGTCTAGTCTAAGATTTTTTGTGGGAGATACACAAAGAAAGGAAAAGCGGTGATTTTCAATTCTTGCAAGTTTGTTTTTCCCTGCATGTTGTAGGATGGCCCACATAGGGAAATCCTTCCGTATCTTGGGACACTAGCATGAAGTGTTTAAGAAGTTCGGAAAGAGAAAGCACACGTGAGAGAATTATAGATTATAAATAAATAATATGCAGGAACTGTCTCAGTCCCAGTTGTCTGGGCTCATCCAGAATGTTTTTAGAATTCTCTTGTGAATGGACGATCAATCAACAAATACCAAAAGTTTGTTCAGCTTTCCCTAATGGCTAATGACAGCACCAATTTAGTCGATGTATTTTTATTATAATAATATTAGTTATTCGATACTGGTTTCGATATCCCAATGTTATGACTAGTCCACAGTACCCCGTAGGAGGGGCCAACTCGCGTGTTTTCATTGATCGATGGCAGCAGGTGAGAGAGAGTTCAATTCATTTAGTTTGACACATCGCCACGCCAGATGGCCTCGCGAGGACTGCGCCGTGGTGCGGGTTGGAGAGCTCCCATATTTCTTACTGTCTTATTATACTCAAACTGACAGCACCGATGGTCAAATTTTGTTACTTTGGCTATAGGCAAAATCTAGGGTGTTTGGGTCAGTCGGTGTTAGTCCATGAGTATAATATTAATATAGAGACACTAGATGATGCAACAGGCAGCGGGCAAGCGAGAGAGAGCTCCTGTATTTCCTACTGTCTTTACTCCACTGACAGCACCGATAGTCAAATTTTGTCTCTTTGGCTGTTAGTAAAATCCAGTGTGTTTGGGTGAATCGGTGTTGTTCCGTGAGCATAATATAGAGACACTAAATGAAACTGGCGGCGAGCAATTGGCAGTGCGATGAGAGAGGGCTCGCATCTAATACTGTCTTATATAATACTATACTGAGAGCACCGATAAGCAAAATTTGTCTTCTTCGCTATAGTCAAAACGGGTTTTTCAATTTCAACCGGCCGGTGCTGTGAGTTGAGTATATATATAGGGACTAAATGAAGGTTTTTCAACACGCTGGTGCTGTGAGTTATATAAAAAGACTAAATGAAGTGATTTCCCCAAATCCCATAGTGTCTGAAAGAGAGAAAAGGGACCCTCTTTTGGGGATAACATAGGAAAAAGAGGCTTGGTTTTTTTCTGGGGGGAAAGTTAAGGTTAAGATGCGCTGATAGTGCCGGTGCTGTAAGTTGAGTATATATAAAGACACTAAGTGACTTGCATTCCACGAACCCCATGCGCCGAGATTTGCGGTGCTGGGAGTGGGCAATGTGTAAGACGAAATGATATTATATCCATTATAAGGAAGAATTAACTTACTGTAAAGTTAAAGAAAATCCGGCTCTTCGGGTAAGCTTTCAATGTGACTGCGGAAATGATTTACTTTCACTGGAACATAGCTGGGTGGGTGAGAGAGTTTTTGACCTCTTTTTCTTGCCTGTTTCCTCACAAGTGATAAGGAGGTGAGACGACTGGGACCGGCAACTGGTGATGTGGTGTGGTTATTATCTCTAGTCTGTCCTGACATTGTTAGAATAAGTGCAGAAACTGAGAAAGTTTAGAAATTCCGGAAAGTTTACAGGGAGTTTACGAGATGAAGCACAGTGGCTGTCAATCAGAAACGGAGGTGGGGTACGTTGGGAACGCTGTTAACGGCACACTGGGTATCGATACTTGATTGATATCGACTGATATCATGTGTGGAGAAATTGAAGTTAATATCGAATGAATAGGTACTGTCATGAGGGAATGCCGTTTGTTTATATTGTAGGTTCATTTCTTCATACCTTTTCCAGCTGATTGAAATGCAGTTCCTCATTGACATGATTATCCAGCCAGTATTGTGTCATATTTGTTGTGACAGGGATTCAAAGTACAAGCATGTCAGTCCACACTTAGTAACTACTAGTACAATGGCTGTATGTTACGGTTTTCATTCAATATCATTCATAACAATGGTAATGTGACAATTCAGTTTACTTGTTTTTAACATAGGATAGATGTAAAGCATCAACACAGTTCAGATAAGGCATTGTTAGTAATGCTTACATTCAAATACCTGTGAGGGGTGCTACATTATGCATTGCAGTGATTGTCATCATAAAAATGGGCAAAATGGCTCAGCTCTGGCCAGATCTCACACCTGAAAGAATATAATTATTTGACCCTGTGCTTGAGTTTTGATTAATTGATTAGTCACATAGTTTTAAAATATAAAGATATTGTCTAGAAATACAGATAAACAATGCATTTGTCAAACTTCCAAAATTTGAGAGACTTTTTGTCTTACAACTTCAGTTTCAGCTGCAGTCTCATCAATTTCACAATAATGTTGCAAATTTATACAAGAGATAACAGAACTGTTAATTACAGTGGACCCTCCGAGATAAGACCCTCTCAAATGCAACTTCTTCTCGATTATGACTCTAATATCTTGTGACGGATTGGTTTTTATTATATGAACAACCTCTGAATGACGATTCCCTCCGAAACCCGATATGCAACCCACCCTGAACTTTTGTTCAGTCTTCTCGCTCCTCTGAATTGCGACCTCCCCACATGGTTCAAACACATATAGTCGTGTAGTTAGATGCTGATCGGTCTGCCTCATGACATAACACCAGCGTGAGCCGCTCGAGCCTCGTTGATTCGGTGCTCGATTGTTAGGCTAGACAAGGAGGGCCTAAGCTGATCTGTCCATCCCATGTATGAATGTGCTGGCGGTAATGTTACTTACACTAGTCGAATATATGATTGGACCCAGGAAATGACGTCACCTTTAAAGTAAACCAGTGAAATACTTCATCGATCATATGGTAGGACTGGGCAGCACCAGCAACTTTTTGGTATCACATTATTCGAGTCGACACCAGTGCAGTGTAGCTGAAAAGGTGTTGTCACCAATTGGGCATTGAGTCATGCAGAGACATTAGGTGTGGGCAAAACCCGCTTCCACTAGTATTAGTGTGTACGACACCCTTCCAGTCAAGATCTTTTTCATGAACATTTACAAAAGTCTTTATATTGGAGGGTCCACTGTATTGAGTTTTAACTCTTGATATTTATTTTGTCCACAGAATTATTCATCCTGTACAGATTCTGCTTGGCTTCACAGCCCTTGCCCTATGTTTTGCCCTCTTTGTTTACTTTACAAATAACCAATACAAGGCACGACGCTTCAAGCATGACCATCCGGTGTTCTGTGTGGCGGCCATCATAGCGGCAGGATATTTTGTGGTGTACATGTTTGGAGCCGTCCTAGTATTTATGTTTGGGATCGCATTCCCTATGTTGTGTGAGTATTCCTATCTGCAGGCTTGAAAATCATATTGATCTATATTTTGAAGACTGTAAATAATTGCAGATTTCGCGCTTTAAGGATTAAAGAGGGAGCACTGGTATGTATTTAAAGTCACTCTTTGTCGATAGGAATTCATGATGCCATGAATGTTCCATGTAATGCAAATTACTATTATCATCAGTTTGTGCAAGATGGCCCCCACTTTTTAATAATAACTTTAAAAACACTTGCTAAATTTGATATGGTGGTTGAATTCCTAATTTAGACTCTACAGGTTACTCTAGGCTGGTACTTGTAACTATCATAACATTTTACACTGGAAATCATGTAAACTGAACTTGAATGGACTAAGCAAATCCTATCAACTTAACCATATTTCTGATCAAAAGTAGAGTCTATTTCAGTTAAAGCAGCCTGCCAGAAGATGGGAAAAAAATAGTACTTTACAAAGTGCCCAGTGCTACATTGGATGTGCAGCAATATTTGATCTACAATCTTAGTGGTGCTGTGATAAAGGAGACGTACATTCAGCTGATGTTGAGGCCATTGGAAAAAAATGGGGTGTAGGAAAAAATGGGGAAGTGGGTAACATGCATTTCTTGAAACAGAGTTATGATGCATGATCAGTACTCATCGGTTGGTTGAGAAAGGAACATGTGCATATCATCAAATATTCAAATTATAGTGCAAAGAGTTAAATGCAACTTGGTACTGTTATGCCTCTCATGAATGTCTGCTTTAATTTGCAAGAGTGAAAGATATTAATATTTGTTTCTTCCTCACGGCAGTCACCTGCCATAGGAGACATGCAGATATACTATGACCTACCATTTTACATCAGAAAATGCTCAGACTAATAGGCACCGATTTGTCTCAAGCATTCACTTCAGAGACCAAGGATGAAGTCATGACAGGGAAATATGGAATGACAGAATGAAAAAAAAATTTTGACTAAAAGATTGTAGAGTTATTCCTTTTTTGGAATAAAGTGGAGTAAGATCACTAAGAACATATCTTTCGGATAAAGCATTTTTTTCAGATTAACCAGTTTCAGGTTAAGTGACATTCTGGATTAATAAATAAAAAGGGAGGGAGATTGTTGGCCACAAATTCTGTATGATCACTGTACCATGTCACTGAAATTTGTTACAACTTTTTTTTACTAAACTTGAGTTAATATACCTTAATTTCTCAGATCATGTGTATTTCTTAGCATGTCTATATGTTGTTGGTGACATCAGTGATAATCTTGTTTTGATTTATTTATCTCCTCAGTAATAATGATACATGCTTCATTGCGTTTGCGGAACTTCAGAAATAAGTTTGCCAATAAGATGGAGTATGTTGGACTGAAGCGGACACCAATGGGGCTCATTCTGGAAGGGCTGGGCCAGGAACAGGAAGCAGGATCCTAAAATACTTGCGGCTGGTTATGCAAGTGTTCGCCATAATTAGACTGCTTTAATTTTCAGCTTTGCTGAAATCAGACTTGTCCAGCTGCATATATGGAAAGAAATGGTGGGGATTAAAGTCTTTCTAATATGATATAAAATTTCAAGTGAAACATGTTTTAAATTGATTGTCATAATGTTTGTATGAAATTGGAGGGAAAGTAATATTTGTAGTTTCAGATTACTGATTATCTTTAATTTTGTTAGAATTGCAGAGGAAAGTGTATTCTTTTTCTTGTTTTAGAGAAGTTTACACATAATTGGTACGATGTAATTTGTATAGTTAATAATTAGGATGTTTTTTTTTTAATATGTACATTGAGGTTGTGGTATATAATGTTTTGGGTATTTTATTTTTAGCAGTGTTTAGACAAATCATCTTTGTTTGGGTGGGAAACATTCTTGTCAAATTTTTGACCAACAAGCCACCAACCAGCCGTGTGTTGTGAAAGCTGCTGGCTTTCAGACGTTGATTGTGAGAAAGTTATAGATACAAATTGGAACTAATGTGTTTGTTCTTTTGGTTTTTCTGGTGAGGCCCTTCCCCATTATATCTTATGTTGAAAGATGAAGTTTAAGACTAGGTATCATTGTTCAGTGTCATGTATCCATTATATTTTGACTTAGAGTGAAAAAATGTAATCCTGGGTATATTCTACCCTGTTGATGGGTTTTCTGTGGAAAATTATAGTTATACCCTGGTTGTTCAATGAGCTAAACACAATATGACCAATTAACCATGTATCAATCACAGATTGATTTTATTGCTCAGTCCCTTTGATATTAAGCAGTTATTGGATGCAAATGTTTTG
Organism: Ellobium chinense; assembly: GCA_033807755.1. Lineage (NCBI taxonomy): Eukaryota > Metazoa > Mollusca > Gastropoda > Ellobiida > Ellobiidae > Ellobium > Ellobium chinense. Next base: position 871,915 of record JAWQUT010000179.1, on the reverse strand, counting down.
GATATAGAACCCAATGTCTTTGATATTCAAGAATTATTTTCCTCAAAACTCCTAGGCTTTATTTAAATGACTTCTGTATGAAAAGTATTCTGGAGCTTTGGTTTCAGCTTGATATTTGTCTGTTGCTTTGAGTCAAGATTATGTCTACTCAATAAATTTTAGGCATGATTGCATCTTCCCTCTTCAGATTTGCAGGTCACGGAATCATCACTGGGAATAAGTTCTTGCTTTAGCTTTCTTTAGGTTTATGTGTCTCATAATGCCAGTTTTGATTAAAGTCACCAAATTATGACAATTGTTACTGGGTCCTATATATTCATATATATGGTGATCAGGGATAATATGTAGTGTTTCTAGTCTCAGACATCCATGTATGAGTGACCATTTTTTAAAACTTTTCCTCAAAGAGGAACACTTTTGTTAGGTTCAGTTCTTCATCATGAACTGTTTATTTTATTTGTAGGCACTAACTTCAATTTGCTCAAGCTGTTAGGGTCTTGTCATGATGAGGAATACAATTATTGTTTAACCTTTTTGTTTTTTTTTTCTTTTGGTCATAAAGAGGAGACCATTTCCTTTATTCAGATTATCAAGATTATATGGCGATATACTGATCTGTGTCAAATTGAAATTTAATGACATCTGTGCAAAGTGTGTTGTCACCAACTTTTGTTACAAATGACCACTTGTTACTGAAAAGTTTGATACAGTAGCATTACACATTGAAAAATTAAGATTTCTTTTTTTACATTCAATAGGTTATATGAATAGTGCACATTGATACAAGCACAGGGCTTTTTTTCAGATTGGTCAAATAGTCTCCAAGTTATTGCGATTTGAACGTGCCAAATTGTGGGCTTTTTCCTTTATGAGTGACCCGTTTTTTGGTGGTTTTTTTTGGAAAGCCTAATGTTAATTTTTATTAAAACATTAATTTAGACAAAAGTCCCTGGGCTAGAAAAATGAAACTTTCCATGTCAATTTAAAATTGTATGCTGAATTCATGTAGAGGGAGAAAAGGATTGGCAGGTCACTGGCAGTCCGATAATACTGAAAGTCATTTGGCTTATATTTGTATGAGCAGGATACCACAACCATAAAGGTTTGTATACTCATTTCATGGGCATATCGCTGTGTCATTTATTGGGGGGCAAAATGGTAAGGAAGCGGGTGGATTTGGGGGCAGTAGAAATGCCATTAAGTGCCACATGTTTCGCACTGCGGCGGGATACCCCGCCACCCCCACCCCCCTTCCTGCTTTCCTTTTTCTCTCTTTGCCCTTGAAATCCTCCCACCACCACCCCCCAATTCCCGTGCTCACTGTCTGCCATAATGTATTGACTGTGTGCAGGGGTAGACAAGGTGAGTAATGTGTACTTCATAAGCCTAGCCTGTCTTGACCACACAGTATCACTAGATCAGAAGCGAATGTCAACTCCAGCACATCAGAGTGTGCTTTGCAACACCCAATAGATCTTTTGCTTTCACTGTTAATAAATGGTGCCGGGATTTCCCGTAAACAACGCAAGAATGACCAACTGCATCGGCTGTATGCTGCCACGTGACAACGTTAATCAAGGTTCGCCGCACTGTCACTTTGGGGATCCCGCTAGGTCGCCCCTCGGTGTACCGGGGAACTGAAAACAGTGCACCCCCACTGCATTCATACAACATTTACTGTACAACTACCAGCTGAAATTTCATGAGTGATACAAAATATGAAAAAAGGAACATGTATCTGCCATGTTTCGTGGTTGTAGCTCTAATCGTTCAAGCTTACAATCAAGTCAACTTTGACAAGCCGTAACTTCTCAATGCTTCAACTGATCACCATCGGACAAAAGGGCATTCTTTCATCTAACTGGCTGTAAAATTTGATGGGAAATGACACGATACAAAGAAGAACAAGGGTACTCCTCTTGCCTGACCTAAAATATCTGGGACATGGGCGGCTGCGCGCAAATTTCAACTTCACATCATCCATACATGAACTCTAAAACATCTCTCATAATTAAAACTTATATGAATGGAAACTTTATGCATTTCCCTTTCATTTGATACATGTTCGAATAAAATCTGTGCAGTGTTAGTGAAGTTCTTGTAAAATTGAAATGGCTACCCATGCTGTCAGTAGTGTCAGTGGAAGTCCGCAGTTCCAGTCGGCCCATGTGTAATGCTAGAGATACAAAATGGAATTTGAAAACGGAAAACAGAATCCTGAAATGTTTGTCGCATGTTGTCAGAGAAATAAAATTTACCTACGGAGCATCCAAGGCTCTTATAGAGATAAGGAAAATAATAAAAGTGAAGTTTGAATTCACTTCTATGAGAGCACAATAAATGTAAGATAGCTAAACACAGAATGAACCGATATACAGATAATGCTGTCATTTTGATTTGCTGGGATAAGAATCTCTTTGTTTACAATCTTGTCATAGATTATGTAGTCTGTAAACTTATGTGTGGTGCTTTACCCTTTTGACAGTATTCAGTAAAAAGCACATACATGTAAATCTAAAGAGAAATGGAATCAGGTTTCTTGTGAGTGACCAGTGTTCAGTAGAATTGCACAATGGATCATTGGCCAGCATGATCCAAGACTTGCTGGCTCAAAGAGTGAACTAAAGATCCATGAGGAAGACACTTGTGTATTGCCAGTGAGAATGAGAAACATTGTGGGAGATTTCTCAGGACAAATTAAATGGGATTCATGAATGTAAAGATGAATATTATGATTTCAGCACTAGCTTCCTTTCTTTATCCATGTGCAGTTCGCAGTCAGTGAGCTTACATAATCTGGAAAGGCAGTATATGAACAGTGGTCTTTCTCAGACAATCGAACACTTCTCATGGGACCAGCTGGATTTGTAGGAAACTTTTGCTTTTTTGTGGCCACCGATAACTGCTGTAAATCCAGACTTCTCATCAGAGCTGCATTAGTTTTGTTTAATTTGTCAACCTGGCATTTGCAAATTTCTTTTGTATATATAGATTATGCTGTCAGGACTATACAAAAGAAATTGGTATATGTGCGAAGACATTTTGCAATTTTTAAACCACACACTTTTTACGGCTGTATCTTTGCATGTCTTTTACAGAAGTGTCTGCTTTGAGGAACAATACTGATTTGCATGAATCTGAGATTGTTAAAAATAATGTTTTTTTGTTGTTTTTTTTGGGATGTTCTGACAAGTGATGTATAGACATAGATGTATGCGCTTATAATGCATTGGTGATCAATGCCATGTTAACATAAGGTATAAGGAGTTATATGATAGGAGGTAATGGCTTAAAAGTCTCCTGGGTTATACTTTGCACATGTATATTATGTCTTACATGAGGGAATGTTTGTTTGGTTCCTTTTTAGTTTTGATGTGGGGTTTATGTTTGTGCAAGTATTATATTTTACATAGTGGGCATTATGTAGAGTTTATGTGTAGTCATGTAGTTCTTATTCTACCCATTTTGCCTAAACAAGTTCAAACAAATTATTACTCCCTGAATAAAGAGTTAACTTTCTAATTGCTTTTTTAATAAAACTCTGAGTTTTCCTCTCTGAGGAACAAAATTTATTAACAAACCTATTTAACTATCCAGGTGATGATAAATGGTTATGGATACACATGTCCGTTTGGGCATTGTGCTTATGAACTGACATCAGGAACAAATGACTGGAAATATTTCTATTTATCACTGTCAAGAGATTGTATGAACATACTGTAATAATTTGTATGAGGGGTGGAAGAGATGGGGGCTTATTTGTTCTCAGACATGGTGCTGATGATTTAATACTTTTTTATTTTCATTTGTACTTCTAATTGAAATTCTCACTTTTGTGTTATTGTGATTGATTGTACAAGTCTCTCATTGCATGTAGGGGTTAACCCTCCCAGTCTCCAGATAATTTAGCAGTCCTTAAAAATATCCTCTTGCCATGTCAGCCTTCAGATCAGGAATGTTGGAAAACGACAGCTCTTGTTTATATGGATGTATTTGAACATGTGTGTTAGGAAAACACTTAACACAAAAATTACAATATTGTGAAATGTTTCAGAAGACACAACATTTTCATCCATATTAAATGTTACAAAATGTGACCAATGTTAATGCAAAAAACATATTTATCATAAAGCATTTTGAAATTCCCTACCACCCCATTTACATACGTAGTTTATTAAATCTCTGTCACTTGCAAAAGTCAGCATTTGTTCACATGAAACCAGTATCTGTCTGATCAAGATTTGATGAAGATCTACTCAAGATCAGATAAAGGCTTTATTCATTATCAACCCATTACAATGTGGTCCTTCCCTTCCGACACACAGTGTTAACTGCTGTGCTGTGAACTAAACTGTAGCAGCCGATCCTTACTTTTCCTTGTTATGGATCACCTGAAATTTGCTTAATATTAATAAATAATATAGCAAACCCCCTAAATTTCATATTGTGCATATTCCAATGTACAGTACTTTCCATGCGCCTCAAAATGGTCACTATGTCGTGAGTGATACTGGAAGGATTAATTTCATAGCTCTCTCTATATAACTGCTTGCAATGTCCTTACGACTGTAATAAGAGTGAAAAAAATTGCCCTTTTTTTTTTTCTTTTTGTTTTTATTTTCACTCTCCACCTTTTCTTTTTATGGTCCATTGCATGTCTATGTCTGTTTTATTGATCTGACTAAACTTATCATCACCTGGAATCATTTCATACCATTTCAGAAATAATTCAATTTTTCTGTATTGTGTGCATGACAGCAGCAGGTAGTGAATGGTGAATTATGAATAATGAAATGCGCAAGTCTGGTCATGAATTGTCATGTCATAAAGGACTGTAAGGGAAACATGGAAGTATTTGCTTCTTTGTGCTTGTCTTCAAATGATCTGATTAGATTAAGTTATGTAGTCCAATGAAAGATGGTAAAAAATCAGAAAGGAAAGTAAACTTTGTTGAATTTAGAAGAATCTGCTCTTTATCACCGTTCTCTTGCCATTTCAGTGACCTGTTCCTTTGGGAGTAACTGGTGAAAGTTCAGGTCAAATTTATGGCTTTGTGCACTGTATTTTTGTACACCATCAGCAAATATATATTTTACTTTGACATGAACCAGTTGAATACAGTATAAATGATACCTGTTCTCAGTGCTGTGAAGTATCTGCTGAGTAATGTAGTCCTATCTGAATTTTAACAAGTAAACTATTGGAAGGGACAAAAAGAACCAACTTGGTAGGGATATTATGTTTCTTGAGATTTCTGGCATAGAACTTGGGAGGCCTTATTGCACTTATAATACTGTAATCTTCTGTAGTAGAGCTAAAGAAGAAGAGTCTTTGGCCTTGTGGAACATAATATATTGTAAATATTTATTGGATCGCACCAATATTTTGCATACCAGCACCACCATTTGCTTAATTTGCCATGCTAATAAGCTTAAAATCGCAATATACCATTCAGATATTTCTACCAAATAGCACTTTTCCAACAGTTGGCTTCTCACTTACATCGACTACTGCAAAATGTATAATAAACCCAGAAATGAGGGACCAGTCTCTGCAAATGAATCCAAAATGTTTAACTCGTGATGGTATGTTTAGATTGTTTTACCAGCAGTTGTGTTCCTTCATAAAAAAACAAAACTTCAAATCAGAGATTTATCAGCCAGTGGAAATAAGTGTTTGAAATGGCCACTGTAAGGAAAGACTCCTAGATATTTCTTTAGCGTTTTCAGTATGACTTACCCTCAAAAGTTATGTCCCTTTTTCCTTGTATATTTATTTATTTACTTGAGATGTTATCACCGAGTGACATTATATCTGTACTTTCAGTGTGGCATACATGTGTGTATTTATGACCAATTGATTATTATTGGTTTGCAATATGAAGTGTTACTGATTTGTTGCACATAGTAGCTTTAACTCACGATGCAACTATCAACTGATTTGTGATGTTTTAATCTTCATCCACACCATACGGTCATGTTATGAGACTGGTTTTATTTTCAAGTTTTAATCTCTTAAAGACTATCACAGCAGAGAAAGGCATGTGCAATGACATTATATTCTATTCCTGCATGTTACAAACTAGAATGAGATATCACTTTCACATTTCGCTCATCATAGCATGCAGTATGATCATCAGCCACAGAAATATCATATGCGCATGTCTACCTTTGCCGCAGAGGTCCTTACGAGATCTGAACTTAAATCTAAAGCTTTCTATTAAATGACATGAGTATTGTAACTTTGCATCATGTTCCAGTTGTCATTTTCACTTCATGAGTTCATGAGTATTATTTACACATTTTGTCATTCTTTATAATGAAACCTCAAGAGGAAGAGATAGCAAATTTGAATATACAGTCAACTCAGCTGGATTGCAGACCCTCAGGAAAAAGGGAAATTTGTGATTATCCAGTGACCTTTACGTATAACATAAAGAACTACATTCTGTTGTCTGAAAAATGTTGGTGTCAGTCAGCAGATGCAATAAGGCTGAGTCAACTCGTCACTGGTATGGCATAGAGTTGTAAGCACCATCAACCTCTAAGATATATCATGGGTTGAATGCTTGTTTCAAATGCAAATGGTCACTCTTTTTTCTGTAATGATAAGGACAAATGACTGTGTGCACCTGAGGCAAGCAATAAATCCTTGGTAAAGCATATAAGTGGATAGCATTTGCATCCCATTGCCATATTAGCTACGAATTGTATGATAAATTAGCTGGATGCAGGGCCAAGAACAAATCCGCTGTGTTTTGGATGTGTTTTTTGTTTTTGTTTAGCAAAGTAACTTCCCTTGATTAGAGTTTGGTGTTTTTTTTATTTTTGGTTAAATTTGCTTCCCCTTGGTTCAGAAACTGAATTGGCATGTGTACTTCTTTTTGTTAGATACTGTATAGGCCTAATCATGACTGAAAACTTTGGTGCTTTAAGACTGTACAAATTCAAATTGGTGGATTGGTTTGATAAAAAGTTGAAATACTTTTTTTTGTTGGGGACAGGTTTCGGGGAGAGATGATAATTTTTAAGAATGCTATTTATAAGTCATGTGAGACTTCACACTATTATTAGCCTGGCAGACCTGATCACTCCAGGATTTGCTCAATTCCCTGAGAAGCATACAGTGCTGCACCATTTATAGATGCTGATCACTACCTTTCTGACAGTACTAATATCTTTCACTGCCTACAGCCAGGTACCCAATTCACAGATGGATGGACTGAGAAAATTGTGAATGAAATGCTTTCCACGGCACTTATGACATGATCATGTTTGGGAATTGAACCCAAGACCTTTAGATCTAGAATCCAGCGTCCTATTAGGCAATGCCATTCCATTTGGGTAGAGACATGGGGGAAGGGGAAATGATGATGTTGTAATGAGCTGATTAGTACCGTGGGCTCAACATGTTGTGTGTCCAGCGAGTGCATTCTGGTTTCAGTACATATGTATAAATGACACTAATACTGTAATTTTGCAGTGAATGATATGCTCTGCAATTGTCAATTTCCTTTGCTTGATTTCTCAGTCAGAAAAAAGATCTGTTTTTCTAGCAATTTTATCGTAAACAGTTGTATGCAAGGATTATCTTTTACTGGGAAGTTACATTTTCACTTGATTGTGTTGGTTTATTTGCAGATTTACTGAGCAAATTACAAATGTATTTGACAGAAAGGTTGGGCATAATATGTAACAGGATCCAATCAATGTTGATGTAGATCTTCTAAAGTACAGATCCAGAAATGTGTAATTATGTTATAGGTATTTTGAATTACACTATTTGGTTAATTGTTTTCTTTGAATGCCATGAAGGACACATTCAGTGTCAGTGCTTTTTCAGAAAATGCACTGCAATCTCATTTTAAGTATGACAAAAATTGTTTAGCCTGAGCAGAGATATGCAAACATGTCCTTTCATTCATGTAGTCACAAAACTGACTCTGATACACATAGCCATGAACGAACATTTGCAGTTCGTAAAAAATATCTTTCATCTCTGGGAAATTTCAAAGTAGAACTTTTGCTATGACAGCTGTGAAGAGATCTGATGGTTCAGGGAGTCAAGTGTGCATTATCTGTAAATGCCAGGAGAAATTATATGGTGCCACTTGATATGTATAGGGATGGCAGAATGCTGAACATTTTTAGGAAACCGAAATTAGGCCCAAAAATAGCATAGTTTAATTAAAGAGTTAATAGAGAGAAGAATGAAATAACTTCAGTTTGGACAGAGACCTATATGTTCATCCAGGTGTCCGAAAATTTCCGTGTCAGCTGCTGCCATTCCTGCATGTAAAGGATATGGAAAACTGGTAACAACTAAACCTCTTATGAGCATATCTCTCAAGCTAATCTCCCTCATGTTTTGTTGTTTGGTTTCTCTCATTTATGGACCAGTGTAGTTTAACCAGTGATGCAGTGTTCCAGTGAATGCTATTGCCAATAATGTGCTTTTTTTGTATCTCTAAATTTTCTGGTTATCTACTAGAATGCCCTATTTCATGTATCAACATGCAGTTTATGATCACTATGTGTAGCCATCAAGAAAAATTAGATTTGCTACTTGCCAGGATGCTGTAAAATTGCCAGTTTATGTTTCAGTGTTTTCTTATATCATGCTAACAGTTCAGTCTTGGTCGTTATGAATGTATGTTTTTACGAGTGAAATGCATTGAAACAGGCTGTTAAGCACAATCATGGAGACGCAGTGTTTCAACATACTCAATAGTTTGCCTAGGCAGGGGATTTAGAGTGTGAAGTTCTGTTTCCCAAACTTGTGCTTGAAGTTTTCATAAGCACTGTGATGAACCTTTCTGCACTATCGAGGAATTCTCAAAGATACATATGCTTTTATTGGACATCCAGTATTTGGGGTGGCTTGCTATAAGCCTGCTGCTGCAAAATATGTCTTGTTAGTTTCTGTTTTTGTATAAAACACATTTGAAACAGTGATAAAAATATCCAAAGGAAAATGTTATAAGTATAAAAAGAATTTAGTTAGAACTTTTGATCATAGTTGATCTCCATCAGTAATACATAAAGTGACAGTGCTGTTTGAGATCTGCTAAGATGTTGTCTTTGTTATGTTGTAATCCAGTCTTGTTTGTTTCCTTTGGGTGGAAAACAGTCTAAAGCCATGTGTTTAGTACTGAAGTCTGATGGCAATCTTCTTATGTTTTGTTCTATGATTGGCAGAACAATTTTTTCCCTTGTTTTTTTGACAATGGTCAGCAGCCAGTTTGAAGACAATACTCTCACAGTGCTCCCCAACACACGATGGTTATGTGATTCACTGCGTGTTGGCATTAGCTAATTCAGAGATCAGCTTTCTGTGTTATTTCTTATTCTCTATGGCTTGTGTATTGAAAAGATGTTACTTCATGTCCCCAAGCAGTTTCATTAACACCACTGGAACAGCAACACTTTGTTTTCATCCATAAGTTTGGTTAGTGCATGCTTTGAAGTTTGCTGTATCTTATTCTGATTGTAGTGCACTAGACACAGTTGTCAGCTTTTGGAGGGCATAATGTTTAGCTTTTCACTGAACAGACAATAACAGACAATGCTCTTTTCTATTTTGTAATCAGTGATAATATACAAAATTTAATTTGGGAGGTTTACCAGTTGCATCTCATCCTGTATTTCTATGACTGATGCTTGTGCTGTGATAAACGAGCTTAAAGCCCACCACAATAGGGTTATGATTAAAACAATGAGTCGCAATATGTATTCCTTCCATCACTACACATGCCCAACTCATATAAATTCTTATTATTGTGGTAGTTTTTCTGTTAATTTATTTTTATTATTATTATTATTTTAATTTTGAATGCTCTGTCCCCATGAAAGTTTTGGAGGTGTTATTTCACATGTAATAAATTCATATTAAAGTTGGAATGCAACACTAATTGGTCTTTATGTTTTAATCTTTATTCATTGATCTGAGTAATCCAAACATGAATGTTTGATCTTTTGCTGGTTTGTTGCAGTGTAGTGTCTCCAGTTAATGGTTTTCTTCAGAAAATATATGAAAATTCTGACAGTTATATTAAAATTAGTCCAAGTATTGCTGCTGTACCAACAGATTTTGAGACAATTATTTTCAGTGCTGGGATCTCCAAAAATATTTGATAATGATTTGCAAATTCTTGTCAGTGTAGATATCAATAGCTGTTTGATGTTTACAAGAGGTGCAGTTTCATAGTTTTACAGATACATAATTATATGATACAGTCATAAAATATTATCTGTGGCAAATGAAATATAGTGGAGTTGTGCAAAATATGTAAATTAAATTATAAAAAGTATCAAAAATTAACTCTTTATTGAATTGGCGTTGATCTTAAAGAGCTGATCATTAAATGCCTTAGTTATTTTATCTACACATGAGTTCATAGTTAAATGACATCATTCCCAATGGCTGTTCGACATGCTGTAGCTCATAGGCAGCTTGTGATTCCCAAAACTACCCTTTCAACCCCAACCCGTCTTTTCATACAAACGAGCCAAAAGAGTTGAATGGTAATTATGAATGCCTACAACAAATTTCAATATAGGGTTCTGGATTTAATTTAGTCTCTGTGTCTTTTTAACTAGGTTATTTATTTTCTAAGCTAAATTTTACCTAGCATTGCACAGGATGCACTTACTGACGAGCCGTCACTGCATTTTGTGGGATCCTTCCTGAATGTTGGAAGCTTTTGCATGATTATCTTTCGGCTAGTTGCAGGGACCTGGTTACTGAAACTTGATTATGATATTTTTTTTTCATTCCAAGCGCAGCAATTAACATTTCTTTATCTATTTTGTGCTAACACAGAGGTTGTAGTTATCACATAATTTGGTTTGAGACGAAATATGACATTTTAATGGGTTACATCTTCATATTATTCAAAAACCTCTGAGTTATGAAAGAAAATGCAATAGAAGCCACATCCAGCATCCAAATGGCGCACAAAAGTGACAAGCTCTAAGACATTTATTAGTCTAATCGGTTACACTCCAAAAACCGTTGAACTAACATAACGTGGCATGGTCGACCCACAATCCGTGCGAATATTTTTCCAGTCAAGGGAAATAACTGAATAACTCACGACGCCTGAGCGCAGACGACTCGAGTGTCGAGTGGTGAAAGTGCTGAAACCGTTCGAAGGATGGACGATAGTGACAATGATGCTCCTTGTGAACAAGCATTTGCAGTAGACGAAAACGGTGACGATGAATTTGACCTCAACATTCCCCCGACATCGGGCAATGAATATCTTCGGCGAGTTAGGTAGTAGACTAAAGTTTACCTTGTAAAGTTGTTACTGTGTAAAGTGTCTTGAGCTCTTGCCGTTTGAGTGAAGTCCGTACTCTAGACCACAGACTTTTGGCCTTCGCCGATTCAATGACTAGACTAGATCTAGATCTAAGACTAAATGATCTCTAGTCTACATCATTACCATAGCACTGCTGTCCTGAGAGATGTAGACTAGTCTAGATCTACAAGGTCAAGATATCTACCTGATTCCAAACTGACGGCAATGCGATGGGTACCGACGCAGAGGTTGCGGGTTCGATTCCTACCACATCACTTTTTTTCCTTCTTCCATTTTCTCTCTGCATTTGTCTTCTTGAACACTTCCTCCTTGATCCTACCTTGTGTGAGCATCTGTTTGCATCTGCTCACTCCTTACTTCTGTCATGAGAGAGAGCCAATCCTAGAATAAATAGACTATTCTTCTAGATCTGTCTAGAGTGGGTAGGACTTGGAGTGTAGGACAGTGCTCGTCATGTATTTACATAGAAGTCTAGTCTATTCTGCTATTCATATTTCTGACCCGTTTGAGCAGCTGACTATTCCCTTGATTTTTTAGCAGTATGAACTTTCTTTAATCAATACAAGACCAATTTTTAAAAATTTTTGAGGTAATGCGCCAAAAAATGATATTTTATAGACCCATCAAACAGGTGGCACAACAAGTTCCGAAAGTAGGACAGTGCTCGTCACCTGTAGGAACATGAAATCGCCAGTTCAGAAGCTTTTAAAAACAAGCAAGGTTTGATCTCAGATAGACTCCCTTGCCAAATTTCAACTATTTTCGTACACTGATAAGAAAATTATGATGATTTTTGTTAACCCTGTAACCTACCAGGCCATCAGATCTATGGCAAATGGTTTCTTGATTTTTTATGAGGGAAGCAGTCATTGTTTGAAATGCACGACTGTTGTCAAGTATCAGAAGGCAGGGGCATTTGCTTCCTATGTTTGGCGTAAAACACTCCACAAACCAGAGAAAAAAAACAACCCTGCATTGATTGATAAATCCTGATTTCGGAGTGCTAAACCTCCATTGGCTCAGCAGACCATCAGCGTAGGAGTCGCGTGGCAGGTTGCTTGAAAATATTATGAGTGGAGGCAGGGTTTGGCCGCTGGCAGAAATGGCTCTGTTTGCTGTGATATGACCACTTACTTTTAGATCAACCTTGAATGCCTGGCGAACACCCTTCTTGGCAATTACTTTAGCTCCTGTCCCACTGACTTTTCCTCCAAATCCTGTTTCGTTCACGTTGAAAATCTTGGTTGGATCGGATGGAATTTTTTCAAGGGCTGGTTTCAGTAGCTGAAAATAAAAATCCATTTGCTGCTGCTGGACACCAGCTCTTCCGTAATCCAGTGGATGAGGTGTCCGTAAACTCAGCTCAGAATATCTCTTAAGAAAAGCCTGGACTCATTTATCAGATGGACCCTTATCCAAACTCATTGATGTTATCTTACCTGAAACCTTGACCACCTCACATGCCAATGATTTCAGCATCTTCCTAGTGAGTAGAAATCTTCTTGCTGACATATATATTTCAGATAGCCTACCAAGGCCTCCTCAGTTTCTTTATCCATGCAGAGTTCAGGACCAGATTCTGTGTTGTATCCACGATATTTCCCACGGGCATGATCTTGGAGGGTCATTCGAGAGATACCATATTTCCTGGCCACCTCTGACACAGACTTTCCTGCTTCTACTTCCCTCACCGCTGGTACCATGAGATGAGAGTCTTGTGTTTCTTAACTTCTTTTGGACCCTTAGCAGTTTGGTTTTTTTTTAGTGGGATGTGCTAATTTTTACAGCTCTTATTATTTTTTTCGTGACATAATGATTGGATGGCTGACTGACTGATATGGTGTATTATGATTTGTTTGCCCTGTGGGTTGACTAATAATATGCAAATAGACCTTGGATGAATTTTCTGAGTATGTATGTTTTGAGAATGATTCGTGGCGTAAGGTTGTTAATTTACATCTATCCTGTTATTTGTCACTGTATAAGAATTGAACATGCATAGTTGTGGTATGAGCTTGGTTTTGAATTTAGACTTAACTTGTTCCAAAAAATAAAATTGTTTTAATCCCCACCCACCCCACACCCAATTCTTTTCTTAGAAAAATTTAGCCTCACTCATCTTAGTTCTCAAGCACAGCTGCTCAATAAATATAGTTCTAGCAATGCGCATTTATAGATTGCACCCATTCGTGTATTTCTGGTAGATTCTGTTGGTGGAAAGTAATAACGGTCTAACTTCGTCCACCTTTTTTCTTTACGTTGATTTCAGTGGATTCCCAACAGTGAACACTTCCCTTCTTTCACTTTTTTAGTTACTCACCGTAAACAATATGGGATGACCCAGGCTGAAAAAGTGATGCGGGTGTTTGAAATATTTCTCAATTCTCTGCTAAAGAGATTTATGCAATAATACCCATAGTTTTAAGCATACAGTATGTGTTTACACAATTATAGGTATAAATTTACCCATGCCTTCTGTATTTTTTTCCTTGGAATGATTATTTTCAAGCTGGTGAATTGCCGTGAGTACCTAGACTCATCACGATAAAAATATCGTCTGCACGATATAAGGTGACTTTTAGAGTCATGTCATGAGTAAATACTAAAAAGGTGGCCAATTGGAATGACTGTTTAACAGTGTAGACAAAATTTGCTTGCTGTGAGTTTTTATCTTGTTACAAACCAAAATCTGGCTTAGATGACGAGCACTGGCAGGTGACGAGCATTGTTCCGGTAGATACTTCAATCATCTTACAACAAAAAAAACCACTCACTTGCATGCTCACTCACCTCAACCCCTTGCCCCATCTGCTTGTTTTACTTACTAGACTATAACTATAGTATAATTTGTATATAAAAGTTCATGATCAGCTTGCATTGAATATATATATGGCATGATCCTGATTTGAGCAAGCTCACAAAAATAGTACCAAAGCAAGCCTAACTTGTTAAAAGGTCAGCTCAGCAGATCTTTTGAGGTAAGTCATCCAGCCCTACTGCACACTTGGGCATATTCACCATTAACTGTCCATATTTTAAAAAATGTGTTCTGTTCTACAAAGGAAAACCCCTTATCTTCAATCAAAATATTTGTTTTTACTTCATCATTAACAATAACACAGATTCCAAAAACTCTAAGTGACCTGTAACAGCTTAGGATCCAGGATCCTAATGCCCTTAAAGAAGGAGTATCATGGAAGGCAGGAACTGTAATCCTAATGCCAAATAAGAAAGATGTATCCACTAATTTTCTGGAAATACTGCCTTGCCGAAATGATTTTCCAGTGAGATCCAACATAGTTGATTGTCTAATCACCATCACCTAAGTCTACTAACAGCCATTTTCATGTAACATGATTTGGGAAAATAAAAGAGGAAAAAAGGATTGTTTGAATCTGTGGGCTGTCTAGAGCTATGACGTATACAGTTGTACATAAAATGGTCTTTTGTACTATACAAAACTATTACTCAGATGATGTTAATTCTTGTACCAGACTATACAGATTGAATTAAAGGGCTAGAAATCACATGTTGTATATGATGTTTGAAAAAAAAAAAAGCTCCAAAATGATGATGCTTAGAAAATTGTAGACTGCTCTATCCTGGAAACAGTACCCTGCATTTGTATCAGCATGTGCATGCACAGGTTTTAGAATAATCACCAGATTACAGTTTGTTAAATACCCTCAGACTGACATGTGTGCCATTCAGCGAAAGCTGTTGTCCTCTTTAATCCTCATGGTGCAGTGATAGACTTTTTTCTGTTGTCCGTTCGCTTTGCTTGAGTGCTGCAATAGAATATACATGTATTCACATCTCTTTGCCGACCTCTGAACGCGAAGGTAGAATATTGCACCCCGGTGTCATCTGATTAGTCAGCAGACAACACATGCAATGGTCATTATTGGTAACAATGGCCATGCAAGCAGTGGGAGGCTGCATCCAGGGATCCTTGCGCTGTGAGAGTTAAAGATGTCTGCATGGCCACACAGTTTTTCCTATAAAAAGGTGGGAGTGGGTCATTTACCACTTTTGTGGCCTTCATGAAGTTGACGTGTTGAAGTACATATTCTGTTGTCATATTATGACCACATAGTTACCAAATATAAAACAGTCATGAAAGACTATCCTGTAAAAGATTATTACTAGATCGCAATGTCCTGTGTATTTTGTTGTGTTAGCCATGTTAAATAATCTGGATATGGCCTATTTGCAATGAATATTTGTACTTATCTTTCAGACAAGAAGCAATGGGATGCCCAAAAGTTGTTGTGGCTAATATGGACACTAGTACTTTCTTGCCACGACAGACAGTCAAAGTTTCTGAGGTAATGAGTTTGTAAAAGCAGGAAGATTTGATCCTTCTCATTCCATATTTTTGCAAAGTTTTGATCGCATGTCTATGAGGTAGAGGTAGGAGGAACAGAGATCTTGTGATTGCTAGTTCAGAAACTTTTTCAAAGTTATAAAAAAACTAAGTAGGTCTACTCATAATGCACGAAAGCAACAGAAAAAGCTCTCATTTTCTTCATTTAGGCATTTCTTTCAACAGCGTGCTAGCTGTACTAATTGAAGTGACAGTTCTAACGTACATTGCCACATTAATCAGCGAGTGCAGATCAAAAATTGCCTTTCTATATGATGTTTTCCCAGAGAGCTTAGCATTTGTCAGCTAAATTAAAGGTGTTTTTGGACAAAGTTTATTTTGTGGTTGGGGGTAAAAATCCATATAAAAAGTAGGTTTATGCTGTTTCATGAAAAAGAATGTATGTCCCTACCCAGTCTTGAGAATGTCCATCTCTGTGCGCCCTCCCGCCCAACCCACCTATATAAATAAATGATACTATTTTGAAGATGTTTGAGAAATGTTTTTTTTTCCTCCAACAACAGCCAAGTGGACTGTTACCTGTGCCATCCAGCTTCAAAGCTCCCATGTCCTGGCAGAGACTACAGGTTGCTGAGTTTGCAGCACTCAGACAGGTTGGAAAATTAGAGTTCATAATGTGATGAGACGACAAGCAAAATCATTTGAAACGGGTGACTGTGTTAGAGAATTATTTTCGTCTACCTTTTATGCAAACACTGAATGGGGGGGCTGTTACATAATTCATAAATTCATGATTTTATAACTTTTTTTTTCTGTGATATCAGTGTCACATCATTTTGTTTTCTCTCCAACAGAAACTTATCCAGTTTAAGGCTCTGATAAAGCAGAAAAAGATCACAGTGCCAACTCCAAATCTGGTATGTAACTCATGATGAAGATGAAGCTTCCATGGCATGTGATGAATTAGTAGTTTGTGTGAAACTTGCACTTTCCAAGTCTGAGTAACCTTTATTGTACTTCCAAAAAAGTGCCAAGTACTCATAACTGATTTATCACCATTGCTAGACAAAGCGCTACGTGAATGCACCACCTGCACACTTGAACTTGCACTCGAGCATACTTATCATGAAACCTTCTATGACAGAAGTGGTGCTATTCTAAAACTTTCGCAATTTCCAAGGCAATATTTAGGTAAGTTTATCATGGATAATGGAAATGAAGTTTGATTTAAAGTACTTTCGAGCAGTGAATAAGCATGTAATAAGCATGCCCTGTACAGTAATATAATTGGCATTATACATAAAGACACAGGGACTCTTTTGTTGCGGGATAAACACATGTTTTTGTCACTTTAAAATGCTCTAGAAGAAGAACTGTAAGAACATCTGTGCCTTCTCGACAAGGGTTCATGGAGGACCTCAGGAGCCCTTACAAATATTTTCCCACATTGATTGACTGGTAGCGCCATAACTCATAACCCCTTTTCTGTAAATATCAGAAGTACTACCAGAGTTACTTTTTAAATTTCTTGTGATCACGTAATCATAATTTTTATAGAGCCATACCCCCTCCATCCACTGATTCATCACCACTGCACAAAGGCACATTCATGTGCAGTGCATTGAAAGCAGGCAATATGTGTGTCACCACAACACAGTGACAATGATGAGGCCAATATTTATGTTTTATCCCTAACCCAAACCATGATCCTAATGTCCAGGGGGCCCTCACTGTAATGTCAGTCAAACAAGAATATCAGTATGTAATAAAATAGCTTATGAATTTATCAAAACAATGGGATCAATATGGCAATGTGCTGTCTTGACCTATTAACATCAGGTGACCTGAATTCTACTGTAATTTCATTCAACAAATTTTTGTGTTCACTCTTTGGACAAATTCTATGAATGCTTGTTGTATTCTACTTACCTCTCCAGCCCCATGCCAATAATGCGCAGAGCTGGTGTCAGCTGTGCTTTGGACGACTCAAGTTGAAAAACCAAGCATCTGTGAAGGGGAGTGTGTCAGAAATGGAAAATCAGGCCACAGACAAGGGAGATTCTAACAGTGGAGGGACACCGCCGCTGTTGCACATTGTGGTTCACATGAATCAAGTTAGTACTATGCATGTCAGAATAATTGTACATGCATGATTATTTTGTTGCCGGTCATTTTCCACCCTGTACGATGCTTATTTGGGCCTGTATAATTATTAATTTTCACCTTTGGGCTAAAGCCTCAAGAAAAGGGTCAGAGAGAGAGAGAGAGAATGAAGTAGTAAATACGAAAGTATCACAGAGGACATTGATCTTCGGCACAGAGTAGAATTAAACTTCTTTAAGGGCAAGTGCAGCAGAACTAGGTCATTTTCATTAATAAAGGGAACTTTGAAATTTTGAGGTGAAAAATGGGTCAGACAGGGCCAGGAAGGAAGATAAACAGGGGTGTTTTGCAATTTCCTCCCTCTGTTGCTATGGAAATGCCAGTTGTTTGGCCACCATATTGGAAAATATGCATAACTTTGAACCCTTCGATCTGGAGAACAACAGATGGTAGGATGCTGTTTGTGGGTTGTTTTTTTTTCATTTGAAAGATCACTTTATTTGAAACAGAATGTCATGGGCTTTTTTTTATTTCTCGGATAAATTTTTTTTTATAGTTTTTTTTAAAAATGTCATGAAAAAACATTGACAATTTTGAGAATTTTCAACGTTAATAATTCAGAAAAGATAGAAATTTTCAAAACACAAGATATCGAAGGGATAGAGTGATGATAACTGTGATTTTGAGATAACTGACAATAAAGAATACCGACAGATGCATTTGAAACGGGTGACCATTTCCTATTGCATTAAGATAAACTTTTTGCGACAGCTATCATGAAAATAACTTCAGGAATCGATAAGGGACACGTCGTCGTTCAAGAATCTGCCCTTAACTCATTTTACACAATTTGACCCAATTTTACCCCTACAGGGTGCCGCACTTGCCCTGAAATGAGAGTTCATTAACAAAAAAGATCTAAAGGGGTATGCACACATAGGATAGTCTTAAAATAATAAATTAATTTGCTTACTGTGAAGAAAAAAAGACAGGGGCGCACATGCTACTTTTTATCAAGTTGGGCACAGCATTATTGCACTGTATATAAACTGTCAAGGCAGTTTCTGTCATACTTTTGTCAGTTCAAGGACACATGCATCCTTATTACATTTTCTCTATCCTTCCGTCTTGTACTTTTATTCGGCCTGTACTATTATTAAAATTCTACATCTTTCCACTCTATACTATTATTCCACACTGAACTATTACTTGGACATTCATAGTGGGGCACTGCTTTCCTTGTCACATCTTCATATCAGGGTAGGAAAGTTTTATATTGAATGTGATGATACCACAACGTTACCTATTCAACTGATTCAAAACTTGCATCACATCTTTGTGATCCAATTTTCATTTCCAGTACACTGTGGGATGGTCTTCATTTACAAACAGTAGGACATCACAGTTGCAAACTCATGTACTCAAGGGAAAAAAAAAAGCATAACACATGTAATGTTAGGAACACAAGCATCACATTTACTGGTACTCAGATTTATAAATTAGTCCTCTGAAATCCAAGTTCTTTAACTTCAGTTGTATGTATGAAATGCCTGTGATAGTAGAAATCCTGATTTAATGTTGTGTAGCTTTATAATATATATGACAACTTAATTTTGGTAGTCGGTAAAATCTCATTTCAATGATGAATGTTGGTGATAGGGAATACAGTCACAAAGAAACAGAAATGACTATGAGGGCTCAAGTAAAAGGCACAGTGAGCCTCATGCTATATCAACAATTAGAAAACATTGTGAGCTTTTGGTCAGTGAATTCATTTTATTCATCATGCAATCTGACCATCTCTCAGCATTGAAGGTATAGCTGCTTTGATAAAACCTCAGCTGCCCTGTTATAGTTACCAGCCTTATTTTGTTGTTTTTCTTTTCTCAAATCTGTGCACAGCATCAGGTGACCAGTGTGCTGGAATATCATGTCAACTGGTTAGAAGCAACTGGGTTTTCCTCTCAGCAGGTGAGCAGTTTGTACCCTCTGTCTAGTTACTTTCTACTTCCACTTCTGATGTAAACAAATTTGAAAATTGTAATGATTGGGTCTCTCAGTTTTGTGCAAAGGAGAAGTAATGCACCATAAAACATCCTAGTAAAGAACCAAAATACAGTCGAGTCTGCTTAACTCCAATTCGCTGGGACCACCCCAATGAGTTGGAGAAATCAGGATTCGACTAACGATTTCCAAGGCGGGTCAACCGTATGCGAGCGAGCCAGCACCCTGGGGAGGTCACGAGGGTAATTCAACAGGGGATGTAACTAAAGATGGCATATTGGGGAAGTATTTTAAATGGGATTATTTCTTTTTCTAAGAAATCGCTCTGAGTAGTAGCTTAATAGATGAAGAGGCCGCCGCTTTTTCAACTTGTTCCCGGTTTGTCAAGATCGTAGAAAGCGTGCTAACGGGAACGCCATATTTCTCAGCTATGACATTCTTCGACATCGCACCTCTGTCGATTTCCTGGAGCATGTTAATATTCGACTCAATGGAAAGAGTCTTGAGGTTTCTCTTTACAGGATTAGAGGAAGCCATTATTTAGAGGACAAATTCAATTTAATTCAAGTTGAAAATGATAAAGATGAGTCAACCGTACGCGAGCGAGCGAGCACACTGGGGAGGTCACGAGGGCAGCCTCTTGTTTATTTACCGTCACAGTGCAATGGGCCAGTGCATTGTATGTATACACTGCTGCCGAGATGTTTAATTATCGATCGATTTTTCAGCACCGCCGAGCCCTCCCGCATTCTCTTCCCCCTACTGTCTTATCAGCGGTGGTGTAATACACACGCCCTACTGATTGTGCTGCGGTAATGGCACTCGCAGTGTCCAGTTTTATTGCCTCTCTCTATCCGCGGCACCGTCTTGTTTGTTTTTCAAGCCGTCGGCGTTGTTTAGTACCACGCGGGGAAGAGGCCAGGAGGTGATTTTGCCCTGTGGCAGCTCTGAGCAGTTGGACTAATCAGAAATGGGCATTAATTACTTCGTCTTATGCAAGGATAATTAATAGACGCAAAGAAGGAAAAAAAACTATAATTTCTTTTTATTTCGACTAATAAATAATTGGAGGTATCCGGTTTCGACATATATGGACTCGACTGTAGGAGGAACTGATGAAATTTTAAAAAATCAAAAACACACTTTTATTTGTCCTTACTTATACAGAAAAGTGACAAGCACTGAAAGAAAGTATTGCCGTTTTAAAGAAGTAGATGTTTTTGCCTTATGCCTATCATTTTAACAGTGCTTTCAGTGTCCAAATATTGTCTACACATGCTTTGGTTATAGAAATTTTAATCTTTCCAGTTAGAAGATAAACCAAGTAAAAGTGGAAAAAATATAGTATGACGACTGAATTTTGGAGCTAAAAAAATTTGTTTCTTCCTCAGGATTATAAAATAAATTTGAAAACTATTGCTTCTGTGTTAATGATCGCTTCTGTCTGAGCAAGTTATAGTGGTTCATAATCTGTTTTATTCATGTTAGAAGAGAAGAGTGAAGTTGTGCATCTGCCATGTTTTGTGGAGGGAGGATTTAAAATAATAGTGCCAAAATCAGTTATAATTGCCATTAGCGCTGTTAGACTTGTCATTGGCCCATACGAAATTCAAGATCCAGAAGATTGCAAGACAGAAGAATAACCCAACAATCTGTCCTCATGGGGAACCAATACTCTGCAGATACCTAGACAGCAAGTTACGCTAGAGTCAGGTATTGCCAGCTAGAAGAAAAAAAAATTAAACAAGTTAGTTTAGTTATAAGGTGCCATTTAACCACATGATAGAGAGCTCAGTCTTTTAATTTGTTTGATTGTAAAGTAAGTATGACTTGGAGATTATTTACACTGTTATCCTAATCCACCATTCGTTATAAGTGTGATGACTTGTATTTTGATTTGCAGGGAAGATGGTTTTATGCTTTACTGGCTATGCTCCAGAAACCTCTCACACCTGAAGTTTGCTCATGGATCCGACGCCTGGCTCGGCTTTGTTCAAATATAAGAGCATCACTCGTAAGTAGAGAGTCAGTGATATCTGCCTAACTTTTGAACCTCTAAGGAAGCAATGGGATAATTTCACTTTTTTAAATGTACTGAATGCTTCAATTGCGCTGTGTATGCGTCATATTGAAGAATCTATATTAACTCACAACACTTACTTGCCCTTTTCCTTTACATACATAAATGGTAGCATAGGCACATCTTCACAGCCATTTGCTGAAATGGTAGAGAACCAGATATGTCATGTTATGTATTGTTTTAATCTGCGAGTATTAGGCTTTCATTACATGTCTGTTTGATATCATTATGATGATTTCTTGATTTTATATAAATTAATTTATGTTTGTGTGATTGACAATCGAATACATAAACACAAAATGCTAATACCTAAAGAAGGAAAAAAACAAGTCGTTGAATAAAACATCAAATAAAGTTTATTTTTAAGTGGCAATACCAATTCTGCATAAAATATAAAATAAAATATGGGGATTGACCCAGTGGTTTAGGAATTGTGATTTTGTTGAACTACATAATTTGGCATTTTCATGCCCGATAAAGATAAAACAGATAACCCATAAAACTTCTATGAATCATGGAGTCGGTACATGCAATAGGAGGTACAT
This sequence comes from Ellobium chinense, assembly GCA_033807755.1. Lineage (NCBI taxonomy): Eukaryota > Metazoa > Mollusca > Gastropoda > Ellobiida > Ellobiidae > Ellobium > Ellobium chinense. The sequence goes on along the minus strand of JAWQUT010000179.1, from coordinate 849,533 downwards.
AACTTGGATTCAGACTGTTTACAGCTCATTTAAACAGAATAAAACAGATTGTAGGTATTATTGTTAATGGCCAGTAAGAGAGAGTGTTATATAATAGTGATGTAACTTCATTTCCATCCGCTCATGAAAAGCCAGCAAGCAGTTCCTGTCTTCCTGAAAGCAAAGATAATTTTCACAAGTTAAACACATATGCCTGGTTTTAATCTCCTGTTGAAACTGCATGTAATAGTATTTACAGTTCTTCCTTTCTTTTCTTTGAAACAGAGGGTCTAATAGGGTGATCAAGGGAAGGTTTAGTTTTCCCACCAATGGAGACTTGCTCAATTGTTAATTCTTTTTAGTTGTATCTACTCTTTCTCTTGAGTTCTTCTATATCTTTGTTTTCCTCTTTGAACAACTAAAAAATATGAAGCTATTAACTCAAGCTATATCTGTAATGTGTAAGAAAAGTGTCATTCCCCACTGATTGGTTTTTCTGAGGATATTTAATTTATTTATAAGCTGATCAGATTTATCAACACCATTAATGAACTGAATGTAATCTGCCACAAACACTGGTCTTTCTACATCAAGCTTTCTGAATTGATTATATTCCATCACTATTCTTAGAGCTATATCTGTTTTTCCAACTGTGTGAATAGTAGAACAAAATGATAGAGTTTTATTACCTTTCCACGGCAACGCTAGAACATCTCCATCCCATTGCCATCTACTGTCCCCTAGCTTTGCCTTTTTCTCCCATTGTTTAGTGTCTTTCAGGTTCTTTGGAAACCCCTTTCTGTTTCCAAGAATTGTGTTCCACAAGCACTTATTCCCTTTATGACAAGATCCCTGAACAACTGGTAACTTGTTTAAAAATTGTCCATGTACAAATGATAACCCATATTCAGCAAACTGGAAACATGTTTCATCACTTCACGATAAGCTAAACCAAATTTAGAACTCTGAGTTTGCTTACCAAGATAAACATCAAACTTATAGGTAAATCCTGCCTTAGCATCAGCCAACACTCACAATTTCTTTCCCCACTTGGTCAGCATGTCCCTAATGTACTATCTGAATCCATACCTCATTTTAGTTTTGACTATCCTTTCATCAATACTAATATTTTTATAAGGTTGAAACAGCTTCCTACATTTTCTGTTGATAGACTCCCAAAGAAATTGAGCTTTAGAAAACTTATTATTTTTATCCTTTCTAGTGTGATCACAAATTTTCAAATCCCCATCAGACATTTATAACTCCATATTCCCATACTTCTTTCCCACAGCTATTGAATAAATTATCAGTAGAGTAATACAACTTGTAGTCAGATACTTTGACTATGCCCATGTACAGTAGAAGATCAATAAATCTGTACAGCTCTTCCACATCCATGTTGGTCCACAGGCCCAGTAAGTAAGTTGGCTTTGAGGCAGGCCCAACATCCACTGTGTACTTGTTGGTGAACTGGCACAGGGCAGCCATCAGTTCATAGGTGAAGAAGAGCTGAAAATATGACAGTCTGGTTAAATAAATTCTTCTGTCCATTCTAGTAATGTTGTATTGGAGATACAGACCAGGTTTCTTCTCCTTTGGCTTAAACTTTGGCAGTGGAGTTGAGTTGATGGACCTTGGTCATTAGCAGGGTTGAAGTCATCATCCACTCCATCATCAACTTCATTGGACCTGCAGACATAGAAAATATTCAAAAACCTGACTACTATTTTGTTAAAGACTTACTGAAGTATAAGAGAGCAATAAAATAATAGCAGACATCATTTGAAACCTTGTAGAATAGGTTTATACCATCCACATTATAACCACCCTCTTTTGTTCACTACTAGCCTTCCCCATAGCAACCGTTGCCAGCCTCCAATTCCCCTTCAAAAAAAAGGTAAAAAGCTGAATGAAAGCAATTCCTTGACAAAAGTGGTTTGAATATGGTAAATTCAGATAAATAAAGTACTGGAATCCATCTGAGACCTTAATTTGCGCAGAATTGTAAGGAAACTCATCATTCATCAACAATTCTTTACTTAAGAATTTTTAAAAATTAACAACTTTCAAACAGACATAAAAAGGTAGGTTTCCACAGATAAATAAAGTTAATTTTAAGACGCAAATTTTCAGTCTAAAAAGATCTTCTTCAGGCATAAAAATTTTTTCTAAGACACACAATGAACTCGTAAAACTACTTATAGATATGAGTGACAAATACAAAAAGTAAAGAAATTTTAAAAGTTTAAAGTTTAGCATGCTTAAAACTGATAAAAAGGCAGTCTTTAGCGCCAAGTTAAGTTAAANCTCTTGACATGCTCCGTGGCGTGAGAGACTTTATAGAAGACGCCAGTCTTAGACAGAGACGTCAAACTTCAATAAGAGATTTTTTCTTTAAAATGTAATCTTCCCATCTTTCATGCTTGCAGCTGAATGTATCTTGTCCTATTTTGATCATACATGTATTTCCATGTTTTCAGAACATATTCTTCTTGCTTTTTCTTGTCCAGTGTAATGCTTTTGTCATAATCATAATGAATACTTTGTACTTTGATGTTTGCCAACTGTACTTAAGTGTAAGTTAATGTTCTGTCTCTGAAGATTTCTTTAAAAGAGCGAGTAATACAGTAATAGAGTGAGAGAGGGAATGTTACTTACTTGAGAGAAAGAGTGTGAGAAAATGAGCATATTTTACTGTAATTTATTTAATTTATCTGAAGAGAGTAAATGCCCCAAGAAAATAAAGGGTTAAAACACACACACACACACACACACACACACACACAGAAAAAAAATTAAAACAACAACAAAAAAAAAACACCTAACGTCATTAATTTTATCAGGTGCGGTATATCGCACCTCTTCAAATTGGTAAGGGGAAGTAACCTTATAATTTCGAATGATAATAGTGGTTACTTCCCTTGATTTTGCACTGGAACATCTAAACCGAAATAGCGCTAATAGTCCGGTCCGAATGTAACAAAAAAGAGCCGAATAGTTCATTTTCTATTACCAACATGCCATTTGCACAGATTATAGAGCAAATTTTTCTGAATCAGAATTGAAGGGGCTCCATGTTCAATTCTGACTTTGAAAGAAGATATAGAGGTTCAAAAATTAAATTTTGTAGTCAAGTGGGAGACCAAAATGGTGTTCCATAGAATCTAATACCTGTAACGCTCAGGTCAGAATGTTCGCTCTTTACACTGATTTATGGCATCACACCGGATCATGTTCCCCAGTCACAGAGGCAGTTAGCATTGCACCCCTATGGGAATGCCGATAACAGCAATTAACGGCGATTTCGCATCCATCGCCGCCCCCACCTGCCCCCCTCCCCAACCTTCCTCAAATGGTTAATAGGGCAAATATAATGGCATACTGTCTTAAACTTCAAATTGACTTTTGAAGTGGTGAGTATTTGTTCTGCACTATCCGTCGAGTGTTTTTAAAAGATTGATACATATATTTGTTTTAAATTCATCAGCATCAAGTCATTTTTAATTCAGCCAAAGGTAGGTGCTAATTTATTGTACCTTCTTTTATAACATATCCATCGGGCTTTAAAATTAACATGGCATTTGTGTGCTTTATAATGTGCATTGCTGGTCTTTTTCCATGGAAAGCCTGAGGAGACACGCAAACTCTAGTCTCTGTATAGTCTCACCGTAACACATGTAAAACAGCATGGTTGCTAAGTCGGGAATATTTAAAACTTCTCAAAAATATGGGATTCCTCGAAGTGCGGAAAGGTGCCAATATGGGAATTATTCATATTGATTTAAGCTGAAAAGAACAAGTTCTTAGGATCTGTGTGTAAACATAGAGACAAGAAACTAAACAGCAGTTCTTTTTTAAATTCTATTATTTTTAATTAATTAACTTACAATTTAAAAATATATTCCGTACCGTTACAATCCCAGCCCGAAATGTTTCTTTCGTCTTGCACAAAACGCCCATTCTGTGAGTGTTATTGCAAGCTAATGATCATCCTCTCCACAGTTCAGCCCCGGTTCTGGTTGGGAGGGGTGAAACAGTTACATCTAACAATACTTTGATTGTTGACCATGAGGCCTCTGGGGGGTTACTGAGACGGTAGTCCGTTCGGATGATGCATTTAAGAAGTATGGCGTTCCGCACGACCATTCTCACATTATTTTGGCTGGGCAGTGAAATAGAAAGAGTTGTGATTGCTTTACATAATCATCACCATCATTCGGAACAAAAATAAAATTTTAAAAACTATTCATTTCCGTCACACCAGTGCCAGTGAAGAATTTCAAAATGGCATTAAAATACACTTTCATATGATAATTTGGTATCGCAGCCATAAAATCAGTAATTTTATGCGAATTTTCAGGTCAAATATTACCTTTCTTCAGGCTAAGATATCATTAATGTCATCGTACCATCGTTATCGTCATTATCACCTTTAATAATTATTGTGTGTGTTTACATTTCGGCTAAGCGAAAGGAGCATTACACAGCATCGCCAGTAGACATAAAGAAGGGAGGAAAATGACCCAGTCATGAACTGGTCTCTCTGTTTCATTTGCCAAAAGCAAAAACAAGAGAAACTGACCTATCTTTTAAAGAGCAAGGATGCAACAACCGTGAGGTTACATATAATTCCGTTGCAGTGGATCTGAGACAGTCCGCAGATGCGGACGCTCTGCCATGTTCCACGAAGATACCTCGCAATCAAGATCCTGACGTTTTGAAGGAAGTGCTAGCAGCCATTAAATCGGTATTCCACAAATCCTGCCCTCAAAGATTTCGTCCCTCTAAATCTGAGAGGCATTACATGTATGCCCTCGCATGTCCCTATCTGCTATTGCAAGTAAGGACGCTGCTGGTGAAAGGAGACCTACAAGTCTTTCATGATGTATCAATCATCAGGCAAACTTTTTTTAACCGTGACAACAGCCACCCTCAGCTTGTAGATGTTCGACCCTTTGGCCTGAGTGAGGGGGTTAACCATATGGCAGCTACACTGCAGACCCAAAAGATTCTAGCCAGTTAAGCAATGGGGACATGGTTGTAACAAGTATAATATATCACAAGCAGTGCCTCGCATCGTCCTACCAGAAACAAAAAAAAAATATGGAAGTTCAGCAAAGGACATGTATCTCCAGTCAACGTGAAGAACATTTCAAACTACTTTATCTATCTTTTGGAGCTGCCTTGGAGATTTGATTGGTTTTATCGCCGAATCACTACAGACATCACAAGACACAAAGCCAGTTTTCAAAATGAATAAGACATATCGATATTATCAGTTTATACTGGCACACCTAGAGAACCTGGAATTGACAATCCACATAGTTTTGTGCACAGAACACGTCTGAAAGAACATACCTTGGACAACATCGTTGAGCTAAGTTAACATAAAAGTGGCAGAGACATTTCAACCGCAGACAGTCGGGGACGGGCTGTGTGTCAGATAGTTTCATGCAACCGATTTGGTCACTGCTTCCTGATATGGCAAAAGACCAACCAGGTTGTCATAAAATGCACTTGCAGAAAAAAATATGTTCTGCCATTGCGTGAAAGTTGCATTGCCATGCACACATTTATGCAGTTGTGGCGGTCAGTGCTCGAGAGATAATCAAATCTGATCCATTCTATTTCTATACGTGGTATTAATGGTTGCTAGGTCCTTTTCATGTCACGCATACTTTATTAAGTTGATGCTTTCTGCTGATTCCGTTTGGTTACATGTACTTCGTTTTGAATATTCTACAGAATCATTATGTTCATCTCTCTAATTATGTCTGTTGTTTCTTCACATTGGCAATAACTTCATGTTTGACTCTGAAGTAAAATTCTTAAACTCAGAATATGGCACTGGACTTTTGCATGTTCTACACCATAACTATCAGGAACAGTATAAAGTTGGTATTTCTGTCATCTTGTACGACAGAACGGTTGGTTTTAATGTTTGTGATAAATGAAGTGGGCAGCTTTCACTGATTCTAGTAAGTGAACTGTGCTTGAATTCTTTGGGAAAGATAACGCTATACACAATCATTATTTCACAAAACGCTTTTCCATCTTTCTTTGGCATTCGTTGAAACAGCCTTTATCTGACCGCTACCATGACTAGCCTGTCTCAGTACACATAATGCTCCCATTAATTCAATCTCTTAAATGATAACAGTATATTCAGCATTTGTTTCCACTTTCAACTTACTGTAGTTTTTTCTTCTTTTTAGCCTTTTTAAAAATCCGTTACTTTACCGAAATGATAAATGCCATTAATTATTATAAACTTCTTTTAATCTCAATCAAGATTTTAATGCATCAGAAATGTCAGGACATGCATCGGCAAACTTGAGATTCGCTAAGTTTGAGTTTGTTTTGAATTGTCTTTCTTGAAAATTATAAGGTATTACGTAATATGAATAAAACAAGCTTCTGTAAACAATCAAATACATTCTCACTGAGTTTTTCAGTTAGCCTGCATTGTTTTCTTCCTGAACCAACATTTCCAAATTCAAATTCCACCCTCTAGATAATCTTACGGGCATTTATTATGTCCAGAACATTACAAAGCTTTATATAGCAATTTATTAAAATTGATGACGTCATAAAATCATAACCAGACATGGTACAACCTGGAGCCCCTTCAAACTTTGATCTACATCAGATAGTGGCATGTTGGTAATAGAAAATGAACTATTGTTGCACATTCGGACCGGACTAAAGGGAACAAGTAGGGAATGGTCAGAGGGGAGTGACCTGGGGGTAATTGGGAGGGGAGAGGAAAAATGACCCTCTCTTGGCTGGTCATTGTTTTCATGTAAACACCTTGGCATGAGCAGATAGCTTTTAGTTGACCATATTTGCAACCCTTGATGATAAAATCCACTTGTAACCACACATTTAAAACCTAAAAGTGATCATATTGGCATTTCTTAAAGGGTGATTGTGTTATTGATTGGGGAAGAAGCCCTGGAGAAACAAAAGTTTGGTGCATCTGCCCAAAAAAATTTTAAAAAAATTCAGCTTCCTTTGGCAATACCATATGAGCCTATGGGGTGGGCTGAGAAGGGGTGGGGTGGTGATTTTTCTTAAGGGTAGGGGTGGGGTGGGGTGGGTGGGGGTAGGGGTTGATGGTGGGGTTGGGGGTGGAAGTAGGGAAGGAAAAAGGAACGAATGAAATCTTAAATTT
>JAWQUT010000179.1:787523-806815 GCA_033807755.1 Ellobium chinense | reverse complement strand
GGGGGGGGGAGGCAAGGGTGTTTGCTGCTTTGAAGCATCATTACCAGAAAGCTCTTAAATTTAAATTGCATGGTCTTAAAAAGTTAAATTAGTGGTATTTCGGAAATTTCTAATGTTTCGGAAAAGGGAGAAAAAGTACCCTCTCCAAATCTTGACGATGTTCTTTTCTATGTCCAAGTGGCACGTATCCCGAGGCGCAATGATTGTTCCGACACATTGGTTGAGCGAACTTCTAGGTTACGCCTAGCACTTAGCAGCCTATCACTGTAATAGTCAATATCGAAGGCAGCACCGATCTGACTTTTAACCCAGGCACGAAGGTTACCGCTTGCCGCCGTTTGGGTAGGCGCATAAAAATAGATTGCTTGGGCAGCGAGCTTCATTCTAACCATATCTACCACTGAATTTCCATGAAAGTAAAATGGAAATATTATTTTTTGTCACAGAAAACTAAATATTAGATATAAGCAAAATGACATAGAACCTTGGTTATGCCCCTTGGTAAGTTATAGGTTTGTAACACCTATTAGAAGGGCAAATCACTCATAGTGATTTAATCCGCTAATATATATAAAATGTCTCTTGATGACATACCCTATGCTACTTTGAAAGCTCCCATTAACCTACAGTTCAACCCTAAAAGTTTACCACAGTAGCCTGTTTGGAAGGGAACTAGTAGGGAATGGTCAGAGGGGAGTGACCTGGGGGTGATTGGGAGGGAAGGCGAAAGATGACCCTCTCTTGGCTGGTCATTGTTTCCATGTAAACACCTTGGCATGAGCAGGTAGTTTTTAGTTGACCATATTTGCAACCCTTGATGATAAAATCCACTTGTAACCACACATCTAAAACCTAAAAGTAATGAACAAGATGTGCACACCATTGTGTTGGGAGATGTTGTTACCATCCTCCCAACTCCAACACTCAACAACAGAGATCACTATATCTTTGTTGATTGTGACCTCTCTGTTATGAAGGCTTAGACAGATCTGCTTTAATTTTGTCTTGGGCAATGAAATTGTTTGATCGAGCTTTGCCAGTTACTCTGGCCACAATAAAATCCCCAGTAGATGGTGTTTTTGTTCGGTGGAGGTGGAGGGAAGTGGCTTTGAGAGGGTACTTTTAAAATGCTTCAAAACAGTGGTAGTCAGTTTCACATTTACTGTGCCCTGAATGTTGTACAACAAATGGCCTGAGTACTCTAACAAAATGTGTACTTTGTGTTTGTGGTATGGATTGAATATCTTCCCAAATTTCATTAAGATTTTGCTAAGTTTTCCTTATTTTCTTTGATGCTACAAAGATGACTTCAGTATTTCCGGACCTTTCATTCGCAACTTTGGCAAAGTCCTTTGCATTTGAAACAACCTTTCCAGCTAAATTTGAAATCCCCACCCTGCGCTTCATCTCACCCTCTATCCCATCCACTGCCCCCTTCCCATGCGAAGTTGCAAAGAAATGCCAGAAAAGACTGATCTGCAACTCTTCTTGCAAAACAGTGAGATAAGCAAGGACAAATTTTTGTTTAAACTGTGATGCAGCACCATCAGAAAACATACTGACATGCTCAATGCCCTTGTATTGCTTTTTCATCTTCACAATCAGTTTTCTCAAAAAAAATTAACAACTGCAACTTTGTCATGAATGAGATCGTCAGTGACAAATACAAGAGAGTTGACAACATCTTTGTAATCCAAGCACATGTAGTGAATAAAGAAACTTGAGCCTAGGGCATAATTTTCTGCAAAATCCAGTTGCACAACAACATTCTTTCCTTCTACATTCTCTCTCCTTTCTTTGAATACTATATCCTATCATATTTTAATGTAAGTGTTCTTTTTGAAGAAAGGAGCTTGTCTCAAAAGCTCATCAAAAGCATCTGAAAAGGTTTCACTTCTGTGAACCTTACTCATTGCATTGTCAACCTGTTCCCATTGTAACCAGTGAGTATTTGTATGTGCCAAATCATCATCCATTGTTACAACAGTTTCAGGTTTATTTTCACATGCCTCACAGTGACTCATCATGCAGGTCTCGCTTTCTTGGCTGCAAACACACAGGTTCAAAAAGTCTCGAAAGCCAGTTGGAATTTGAAGAGACTTGAGAGTATCCAGCAACAAGCGAACATTTTCATGAAGCTTTGAATTAGGCTCCAAAACATATAAATAATGAAACTGATGATGGACAACATATTTACAGTAGTCACATCTTGAATAACTGAATAAGGCATAGTATATTTATCATTAATCTACATGAATATGAACTGTCACGCCGTAACGTCACGCCGTAACGTTACAGCGTGACAGTTTTTCAGAGGCTGTTCACTTAGTTATTTTTCGGTAGATTTTGTCCAAATTCTGTCAGAGTATGTCACTCACCTAGGCCATCATGCAACAAAATGGGCACTTAATTGTTGAACTGGGTGTGCTTTGAGATTTAAAAAAGTGAAAAAAATGTTACGGCGTGACATGTTACGGCGTGACAAAATAGGCCGACTTTGAGTCCAACCTTTGCAGCTTTTATGATAACTAGCAAATGTGATGTAGTGGCATTCCTTGGTGTATTATGAATTATTAAAAAGGTGAATAAGTTTCAAAATTATCAAGAAGGAATTTTGTAAAACAGACACCCGATTTGTTGCTCAGGTGACAAAGTGACATTTTTTAAACTAACACTCTTTAAGGAATGAACTAAAGGTTGAAACCATCAAAAGACAGAAAAATAACTATGGATCTTGAAAGTAGAAATGTGAACTAATACCTACAACCATGAACATGGTAAAAATAACGTAGTTTCAAAAATTTCACCTCAGGACCAGTTTGCTTGGAATCGCCCATTTCAGTCCTGGAGTTGAGATCTTATCTCCGGTAGTTTCAGATATATGTTTGATGGAAGGTCTTGTTGTACTCGTGTCAGTTTTTCACGTTGTTCTGACAGGTGGTGTTTCTCTTCAAGTGTTGTTACACACAAAGTACTGAGTTTTGCTTGACACTCTCTTTACATTTCTGTTAATCCACAAGTTTCCTGTTGGGATGGGTGGTTTCCATTCATTTGAATTTTTCCAGCATTACCAGTGCTGCTTTCTTTCTTCGCATACCAAGAGGTTCCACATTACTGTGGATCTTGCAAGCTGCTATGGGCGCTGATCTCATGTCTCCATTGATGAACCGAAGGCTCAGCTTTGCACACTGTCTAGAGTTTCTTAGGTCCTGCATATATTATTATGATCCAAGGCCAAAAGGTGCCAAATTTAGAAGAAAATTATCAGTTTGCAAGAACAATTGCCATATTATGTGTACGGTCACTGTAGATTCCCACATTTTAAAAAAAGGATGGCTAGAAGATAGTTGCTTTTCTTACAAGTGAGTAATCTGACCTTTACCTCAAGCCAAGAAAAGTGTTTCTTGTGACATGTGACAACAAAAACACAAATTTTGGAGTAAGTACATGATTCACAGGTCCCATTTATAGCTCTTTGTTTAGAATACCATAAGTTTTAGCACTGACCTCGAAAATTGACCGGAAAGTGACAAATGACAAGATTTTCAACACCATGTATGTTGTCATACGTCATAAGGAGCATTTTCTCAGTGGAAAGTTTTGCTATTGTAATTTTTCTTTTGATATTTACACATGTAATTTTTAAGGACATATAAAAAGGCATAATCAGCCTTTATTTATGGTAACAATCTGACAAGATGAGCTTTTATCTTTTAAACTCATGAAATCAGTGTCCCTTATGACAAAAGCCCTTGTGACGACATTAATGTCGTCATACATCATAAGGGATACTGATTAATGATTTGGTAGATTATGTTCAGTCCACACATAGAATGAGATGTTTACCTCTTTTCATTACCACCCAACACGTTTACAAAGCCATGAATGACAGCAAATAACTGAAAAAATGAGCTGTTCTCTGAAAATCCCACCAAATTAGTGTCCCTTATGACAAAAACCCTTGTGACAACAACAGTAAGAAATTTTAAAAAAAACCAACAAACAAACAAAAAACTGGCCTGCATGGTCCTTTGTCTTGGGCTTCCCCACCACAAAGCCAAAGGAAACAACACAACATGTTAAAAAGCCATCTGTTCTATTACTTTTGTGTGTCCCTTGTGGCACATTAGAGATCCAGAATCCCATATGACATGAAAATAAAGCGTGACAATATACTTCATCCCTTCCTCATGTTAAGGCTGTCATATTGATTCCAGAACTGTAAGTCTTGATAAAAACACAACGTGCTGAAGACTTCAATCTGGATTTCTGGACCACGGAACAAATATTTGGCTGTCAAATGATACCCAGTGCCCCTTATGATAATGTGACGAAAAATTTTCATTGAAGTCCTGAAAAAAACAGTGAACTGTTTGGTTTATTAGATTTTTAAGAATAGATTACTTTCAATATAGGGTTGTAGAATTGCTGTAATCGATTAGACAACAGGCATCGTATGCTGTTTTTCAAGTCACATTTCTGATTCTGTCATGTGTGACAACACATGTCATAAGGGACACCAATTTTTAATCACCCTTTTACATCAAAAGAAGGCTAGTTTTCAATAAAACACGATTTTAGCCTCTTCTCTTTACTGTGGTCAAATATTATGTAAATAAGAGTGAGAGTTAGCTTGATTCAAACCTTCGAAGAAGACACCCTGATTTCTTGCTTAAAGGCAATCTTAACAGTGCATGCAGACATCACATATCACTCTCAAAATAGGTGAAACTCTCTATGTACACTTTAATGCTACTGAGTACTATTTCTTTGGCATAAGATTTTTATAAAATGTTCGAATTTTTGAAGGCAGATCACTTCATATTTCTCTTTTTAATGATTTTGAAAACCCTCCAAAATCTGAGCACCTTGTGGTCTTGGATCAGATGCTTTGTAAAGTAAGATTGTATTTCATTATGGAATGTGTGACGCCATTACAGCCGTTCAGTTCCCGGCTTCGCGAAGAATAGGAATGACGTGGCGCTAGCATGTCCTACGAGGCGACCAAATGGCGAAAAAACAGGTAGTGACTCCCGACACAGAGTCACCTGGTCCTCCAGGTTGGGGGTTGGGTCACGGGGCTAACAACCCCTCCCTTAAAACAAAACACTGTTACAGAAACACATACAAACGAAAACCTGAATCTCTGCTTGGCTGATTGTGGAATTTCTCCAAATGGAGAGCTCATGATGCGTGACAGTCAAATCCGAAAGGAAGCTGTTAGGCGGACGCCTCCACCATCATCCAAGTCTCTCCGGATTGGATCGTGGAACGTTAGGACCTTGTATGAGACTGGAAAAACTGCACAGGCTCTTCAAGAGATGCACAGGTACCGTCTAAACATACTAGGAATCAGCGAGACCCACTTGAACCAGTCTGGACAGAAACGAATGAAAGAAGGAGAACTTTTTATCTTTTATGGAAGTGACAGAGATGGACCTCATAGAGAAGGAGTAGGAATGTTCATAAACAAGGCAACACAGAAAACATTCAGAGGTTGGGAAGCACATGGTCCAAGAATCATCATGGCCTCATTCGGAACAAAGAAAGAAGTCAAGCAAAGGGAAGGTAAGAAGGTCATAAACATGAACATCATACAAGTACAGGGATGCCAATGCCTGACCAAAAAAAAAATCCTGAAAATTCCTCGAGCGCGCGGTGTATCGACATTTTCGATGGAAACCATTTATCACAATTATAAGGCATCAAAGTAAACATTAAAACCAAGTAAAGGTTAAAGAAAAGTCAATTTTAGAACTGTGTCCACATAACTTAAGGCCTAAATTTTCATCTGCACAGATAAAGTATAGAAATTAATATATCTACACACAGCAAGGAATTGCCATATCAGGGGTGAGTGGGAACTGCAAACTGTCCCTTAGGATAAAAATCTAATTTTTCCTTTCATAATTTCACTTCTGAATACATCACCGTGAAATTTAAACAAACGAGGTGCACATTATTGTCCTTTAACCATCTCTTTACTCATAACTTACATTATTTTGTCATCTCTTATTTGGTCCTGATAAAATATGCACAGTTGAGTAGTGCTTTGACTTGCAGAGTTCAGACTGCGCTGGATTCAATGGTTCACGCCAAGTTCATAAAAAAGCTGCTGAAAGCTTGGCTGCATTCTCTTTAATGTCCTTGAAACTCGCCGGAATCATACTGTTAGTGTTACGATGTAACCATTCCTTGAAGCGTAGAGCTTGGGTGCCTTCTTTCCCGGTGTGCCGTAGTTTATTACTGCACATTGTGCACCACACGTATCCATCTTCTTTCAGCTTACGGATGTAATCAGATTTAAAATAATAATTATAATTTATAGAAAACAATGGATTCTGAGTAGGACTATTCAATCTTTTACATCATTGTCCTTTCTTGATTGATGACCGAGCGCACTGTTTACACTTTCCGCGAGTTCTAGTGCTAAATATAGCACCGGTATTCCTCTGACCTCGTTAGAGGCATGTGCGCGCGCATTCCGGAAGTTTGTAAAATATCTAACTTTCGGTTTTCGTGCGATTCGTCCTTCGCGTATTTCATTTTCATGAATGTTATCCGGATAACGCTGGATTGTTTTTCTCCGTCGCTCAAAACGCTGAAATATCCGGATTTTCTTTCCCGCCGCTAAAAACGTCGAAAAAGCCGGAAATCCGAATTTATCCGGAAAATTGGCATCCTTGCAAGTATACGCCCCAACCAACGATGGACAAAGACAACTTCTACAACAGCCTTCAGGGTGTGATAGACAAGCTTCCAAGTAAGGATATCAACATTGTCATGGGAGACGTGAATGCCAAGGTAGGCTCTGATAACAGTCACTATGAGGAAATCATGGGCAGACAAGGACTAGGGGAAGCAAACGACAACGGGGAAAGGTTTCAGAACTTCTGTGCATTCAACAGCCTAGTCATAGGAGGAACAATCTTCCCACACAAGAGGATCCACAAAGCAACTTGGGTCTCCCCAGATGGAAGGACGGAGAACCAGATAGATAGACCACTTCTGCATTTCTCGAAAGTTTAGACTCTCACTGGAAGATGTCAGAGCTCTGCGAGGAGCAGATTTTGGGTCGGACCACCATCTGATCCTTGGAAAGATGAGGCTGAAACTGAGAAGGTATGCACAAGCCACAACCGGAAGTCGCCAAAAGTACCAAGTCAGTATTCTGAAGGACCCTGTTAAGAAGAAAGAATTCAAATTGGAATTGAAGAACAGATTTCAAGCCCTCCAAGATCTGCAAAAATGTGAGGTAAATGACAACTGGGACAAGATAAAGGAGGCAGTAAATGCAACCTGCCAAAGTATCCTTGGACCAAAGGATAACACCAGGAAGGAATGGATCTCACAGGACTCCCCAAACAAGATCAAGAGAAGAAGAGAGCTGAAAGCGAAAGTCAACGACTGCCGTACCAAACTGAGAAACTCACTGCACAAGAAGAGTACTCCAGAGCGAACTGGGAGGTAAAGAACTCCAGCAAGAAGGACAAGAATACCTACCTGGATGGCCTGGCAGAAAAAGCAGAGAAGGCAGCAGCAGACGGACACTTGAGAATTGTTTACCAGACAACCAAAACTCTTTGAGGGAAATTTAGCAAGCCCACCCTACCAGTGAAGGACAAGGAAGGAAACACCATCTTTGACTCTGCAGGACAACTCAACCGATGGCGGGAACACTTTGACAAACTCCTGAACAGACCACCGCCAGACAGTCAGCCAGAAATTCTTCCAGCCAGAAAGGATCTCCCAATAAATAAAGAATCACCCACGAGAGAGGAAATAGCGGCAGCTATAACATCCCTGAAGTCACACAAGGCTGCAGGTCCCGACCATATACCACCGGAAGCCCTTAAAGCGGATATGGAGACATCAGTGGAAATGCAGAACGCCCTATTTGAAAAGGTTTGGCAGGAAGAGGAAATACCCACGGAATGGAAGGAAGAACACCTGATCAAGATACCAAAGAGGGGAGACCTCAGCAACTGTAACAACTACCGAGGCATATCACTCCTGTCCATACCAGGGAAGATCTTTAACAGAATACTCTTGGAGAGAATCAAACTGGCTACTCTGCGCATCATTGTTGAGCAGTCTCTGGAATGGAAATCACCCCTTTTAGTCAACTTCATCGACTTTGAAAAGGCATTCGACAGCGTTGACAGGGAAACTCTGTGGAAACTCATGAGACACTACGGAATACCTGACAAACTCGTCAAGCTTGTGAAGGCCACCTATGATGGAACAAGCTGCCAAGTCTTTCATGAAGGACAGCTCTCAAAACCATTCCAGGTACAAACAGGGGTGCGACAAGGATGCCTGTTCTCATCTTTCCTCTTCATCTTGGCAATTGACTGGGTCATGAAGGAAGCCACAAAAGGCACACGAAATGGAATACAGTGGACACTTTGGCAACAATTGGACGACTTGAACTTCGCAGATGATCTTGCACTGCTGTCACACACACACACTATCAGATGCAAGAAAAGACCGAGGAACTCAACAGTCTATCAAAGAGCGTCGGCTTACGTATACATCCTGGGAAATCTAAAGTGTTAAAACTAGGCACAGTCTCAAGCTCTGCTGTCACGGTAGAAAACACATCCCTAGAAGAAGCTGACTCATTCACCTACCTGGGAAGTATCATTGACAAAAAAGGTGGTACGGAAGCCGATATAAAAGCAAGGACTGCCAAAGCAAGGAATACATTTAATCAACTATCAAAGATCTGGAAGGTAAGCAACATCTCACTGCGTACCAAGATCCGGCTTTTCAATTCAAATGTCAAATCAGTGCTCCTCTATGGCTGTGAAACCTGGAAGACAACGAAGACAGTAATGAACAAAGTCCAGACATTCATCAATAGATGCTTGAGGAGTATTCTAAAAACGAAGTGGCAAGACAAGATAAGAAACGAAGAGCTATGGGCAAGAACAGGACAAAAGGAAATAAAAGGTAGAAATTGGACTCCGTAAATGGCGCTGGATTGGACACACCTCAGAAAACCTAGTGGAAACATCACCAGGCAATCACTGCAATGGAACCCACAAGAAACACGAGGCAGGGGTAGGCCACGGGAGACATGGAAACGATGCACGGAAAACGTCATGCGAGAAATGAAGCTCACTTGGAATGAGCTGGAAAAGATGGCCCAAGACAGGGAAAGATGGAATTCGCTTGTACGTGGCCTATACCCTGCTGGGGGTGAAAGACACTGATGATGATGAAGCCATTAAATTTGTAGTTCCACAGATATCTTCTATGTAGAGTCCTGTATTGCAATCTGTGTAACCTTCGAGAGGGAAGTGTCCACTGAAATCTCCAGCTAAGATAGTCTTAGTACATTGGGTCTGCTGTAGGTCTGGAAGATAGCAGTCATATCTAGAAGGGTTGTAAACAATGTATAGAGTGTGTTTGGACCACTGTACCATATTCAAATTTCCTGGATGTCTGTGGTTGGGCTGTGAGTATGTTGGTTACTTCATCTAGAATGTCATTCCTTAAGTAGGTAATAATTTCTCTGCATTCTTGGTACACAACAGGGATAGCTAGTGTAGCCTGTGATGTGTATATTCACCTGCTTGTGAAGTGTCTCTTGAAGGAGCCCTACATACGTATATATTTTTGTCAGAGAACTTTTATTTCAATGATGTTCAGAGTTCGGTCTCTGTGGTTCATTAGGAAACCTCTTTCTTTCTTTTAGAGTTTTGTTTTAATTTTGGTCCAATAGCTGACTTTTCGCCCAGGGCTGCCTGGAAAGCCTTTGCCCGACACGGACCTTTAACGAGGCGACGTCCAAGCACATATGGTGATTTATTATTTTGATTTATGGCATTTTGCTGGTGTGCCCTTTCCAAATGGACGCCCTTGTTGTTGGCTGTCTGGGAAGCCACATAAACAAGGCAAGGCTTAGTAAGTCCATTCCTCGTCACCAGCTGTCTGCTGGCACTGATTCAGTAGACTTCTTTACGGTGGTCAGTATGCCAAGAGTAAGAGACAACCGGATCGCCACATCCTGGAGCATGGTACCTGAATGATTGTCCATGCACACCTCGCGTTGCAGCTCAGCCTCCAACAGGTTTCTGAAAGTTTGAGGAAAATATTACTCTCCTTTTCATATTAATGTGTCCATTCCCCACAGAGGGTCAGTGATGGGCATAGTTTGTATCACTAGGAGAAGCTACTCGCACATAGTTTTGTCAGTCAGTCGAGACTGTTGCCCGGGGTATGGCCGCTGTTATGCCGTAACTGCTTTGCGAAGATATATGTGTGAACTGACTGGTGGAGTGTGGACAAATTTAAATGCCTGCAGCCACCCACAGAGTGCAACTGTCCCTAAGTCAGAGGTACTACCACTACTCTCTCACCCCATTAATCCCGGCTATTCAGGCTAAATTTCATACAGACACAACAAAACTAGTGAAAAGTACAAAGAACGATGGTTAACAGCAATTGCAAGGTTCTCTGACAATATGGGGCTCCGCCATTGGACTATTGTAGGCAAACACGGATACTGAAGTATTTTTGGTCTCAATTTTTTCTTCTCTACGGGTATATGTATGCTTAATATATATTTTTGTTAATAAGTACACTTTTGTCTGAAGGTGTACGCATTATCTGTGCTCCACTGTATTTGGAAATTTAGAATGCTTTAATACGGTTTCCAAATAAAATCTGTATTAAATTTATCATCTATGCACATTGAGTGCATAGTTTCATAATGAAAGGGTTTATATCACCTCTGGTCTGTGACATTTTCGCTTCTAACTACACTACTAACACTCTCGAATGGTAACACTGAAATGAATGCTTCACGTCTAGAGTGGTGATTTTGAAGAATGCAGCAAGTTCTAGAAAGAGAAAACTGAAATCAGCAAACAGCAAGAACTCAGCGGCTGTTTTGGTGTGAATGCATGGTAGATTATCTACTTTCATTTACTTTCATCCTGGGATTATACTAATATGTATGCAGCTTCATCATCCTCCCTTGCATCTCTAACTTGTAGACTAAAATTGAACAGCAAAGAATCTTCAGATGCACAAGGCGAGATCTATAACATTATGTTGTAAACACAAGGCCACGATTGACTGCTCAACACTTGGCTGAGCGCTGTTGTTTGTGATAGGCTTTGCTGTCTATGTAACTGTACGTACTTCACGGATAGGTTATTTAGCAAAAGAAAAGTCCTACTCAGTGTGTGTCAGCATGCAACTTTTGTCTTTTTTATTTCACTGTGATAAGTTTAAAGTTTAACCATTTTAACATGATGGGTATGATCAAAATCTTCAAAAGCTGTGATAAGAGAGCTAGCAGTAGAGGCAGTTACCATTAGGTTCCTTAGACTAGGCATGGAAAAGCTTAGTTAGAGTGCCAGTTGTCAACGAGTTTTTCTGGAGACAGAGATTTGTGTAACACAGTAGCGATTAGTTCTTGTTTTTGGGTCAACCGTTGTCCTCTCAGTCCGATTTGTGTTTTCTGTATCAAATTTCTCGCTTATAATGATAGGTCTAAAAATATCTAAATAGATCTACATTCAGGAAGTTGGGCAGGAGAGTTTGATGTTTGAAATAACTTATCTTCTTATTTCAGTACTTTTGTCATCTAGTCATTTTTAAATATATATGAATGAAGCAGCTTTTTTTTCCAAGCGGTAGTCAATGACTATTTGACTACCATTATGCTACGCCTCTGGCCGCATGGCCAAGCTATCTACCCACTGCTCTGCAGCAGGGCGATAACACGTTGATATGAATCTTTTAATTCCACTGTAAGCAGCAGATGTGTCAAAAAAAAATCATGCTGAGGCAAATAATGCAGAATACTTATCTTGCTTACACTATTAAACTTTACTTTTGAATCTGGTTGACCAGACCCTCAACTGAAAGCTGAATAATAATTGTTAGATAGAGGTATCTGTAGCTGCTGGGGAACTTAAATGACGTCGTCATTTTGCCACAATCCGGGCTGCTCTTCTGGGAACGCGAATAACTCTAAAGTCTAAAGTAAGGGCTAGACTAAATCCCGGTCGTCAAAAGCAGAAAAAACATTGGCATGTTCAGGCCTTTAGATACGACTAAGAACTTTAAAGAGCAAACAAATCGGGGAAATTAGCACTGTTAGTGTTATCTACTTCCCCGTCTGAAATACCACATGCTATCTCTAGCGACAGCACTGATGATACAGGTCATTTAGTTGTAGACAAGTCATGGAATCGGTGCTGTCGTTAGAGAAGGCCATAAGAACTGTCTTTTATTTCTAATCTAAGAAAGAAGAAACCTAGCTTACCTGCATTCAAGTTGGCCGCTGTCTGTTAAACTGTTAAATGCCTATAATAGTTTAGATCAAGATGCAGAGATCCCGTGTGCAGTAGGACAATGTAGACCAGACCTAGATCTCGAGCTTCCATCTAGACTAAGTTGAATCAATCATGCTGCCTTTCCCCACAGTAATGTCAGTATACGACATTCAGCTGTTCAGTCCACAGACTTATAAAAATATTTATTTAGACTATAGTCTGTGGTTCAGTCCCAAACCAAAGCGGGCAAAAGAGGTGCTCGGGCACTCTCATGTCAAATTCACCACCAACATTTGTAAATTACATCTCAATGACCATGTCATTGTGCACCAAATATATAAGCCTTTAGACCTCTAACAAATTAACCGAAAGGCAGAAATTGTTCGCTTCAAAATGCAAGTAGGTTAAGCCTACACTTTCAGTATGTTTAGTGCTGCGCTGGATATTAGAAGTGGGCGTTAATAGATATCGATATTAAGTACTCTACATATTTGGTTTCAGTTGCGAGTACTCGATATTGTCACTACCTTAAGATAATGGTAGATATTCGGGGAGACAAATATAATATAGTAACAATGTGTCGGGTTTTTTTTTTGTTTTCTTTTTGTCTTAAAATGGTCAAGCTGTGAAGTTCTGGAAAAGAAATGAAATGGCATACCCACTTCTGAGCAGGCTAGTCCTCAAATACTGTATCTCTGAGATCTGTACCATCAGTTCCCTCGGCGCGTCTGTTATCAAAGGCAGGGAACTGAATTCACAGAGAAGCTAAAGCGGACATGATCCACTTAATAACAATTTGTACAGTTTACTGTCTCAGGTTATGGTCGTATGATCGCCCTCATGTCACGAGAAAGAAGATAATGATAAGTGTTAAACAATGTAATCATTACACGCACTACTATAATCACTTTTTAACTAAAGTTTATTTCTTTATGTATTGAAACTTTTGTTCCTTATTTAAAAGGGAAAAAATGGAAAAAACAAACCAATTAAAACTTAGCAAACAATACAGTTTACCTGGGGTNGGGGTGGGGGGGAGGGGGAGGGGGATGACGCGAATGGGTCCTCGTCAGATGACTCGAGGAAAGCCTACCCAGTTAAAAACAACAAAACATATGACGTCACAGTATCGATATCTAGTACCTACGATATTCAAGCCATGAGTACTTACTTTAACAGATATTTGAAAATATATTATAAATCCCACCTCTACAGGGTATGTATTATCGACACTGAGTACTCTAAATTTGGTTCCAGTCGCGAATGCCCGATACTTGATATTTCCATACTGGTTGATACTCATTGAGACAAAATATTTTTATGTCCTTATTTGTTGTTCTTTATAAAAATAACTTGTTTCATTGAAAAAAAAAAAACAACAACGGTGAAACTAACTATGTAGTTATCCTGGCAGGATAAAGTGACAAACGCAGAGGTTCTGTCTCGTGCCCACCTTCCCAGTATGTACACCATGCTTAGACAGCGCAGACTTCGCTGGCTTGGACATGTCTTTCGTATGGATGATGGAAGAATCCCTAAGGACATCCTTTATGGGGAGCTAAAATCCGGAAGGCGCAGTGCAGGACGCCCCAAGCTTCGCTACAAAGACGTAGTCAAGAGAGACATGAGGGCTGTTGATATTGACCCCAATACATGGGAGAACACCGCAGCTGACCGCTCAATGTGGAAAGGCATTCTCACCCGGCAACTGAAAGCTGGAGAGAGGAAACTAATGAAGGCAGCGGCAGACAAGCGTACGCAGAGAAAGAAACGCCGAAGTCCTGACAGATTGGACCTCGCCTACAGCTGCGACATTTGTAACAGGGACTGCCACTCACGTATAGGACTTTTCAGTCACAGGCGACGCTGCCTCACCCAAACAGACAACCAGTAGGACACTCCATCCATGGTCAACCTTGACCGACGGAGGCCCACACACACAAAAGTAAAAAGTATTAGTCTATTCCAAAGTTAGGCAGGGAGCAGGCTGGCGCCTAAAGTATCTCTTCCTGCAACTAGGTGTTACCAAAGACGTTATAATATTATAATAATTAGTATTATAACCTCTTTGGGTGTTACAGACTGAGGCCCAGTGCCGGTGTAAAGGAATAGAATTACCCCCGGTATGAAGTTACCCCCCGGTAATTTGATACCGGTATAAGATTACCCGGGGGTGGGGGGTAATCTGAGACCGGTATCAAGCTAACCCCNCCCCCCCCGGTATGATATTACCCCCCTATAAAAAGTTGTTATTTGTGTTTATATGGTTACTTTTATACACCTTTTCTTTGCACGCACCCACATGTGCTAAAAAGACAGGATTGACATATAATATTTTTTTGCTTCTAAAATCGGTAGAGTTGAGGATTATGTTATTGTTGGTTTGGCTGACAGTTTGTTCTAATTATATATCAGCTTTCTCTTCTCTATTTCTTCATCTTGCTGATATTCACTCCAAGCAGTCACTGGAGTGAATATCAGACCCTAACCCTAACCCTAACCCTAACCCTAACCCGAACAACGTCATCTATAGAGTCGGTAGCACTTGTCGACTTGAACAAAAAGGGTAAAAGTATGACCCNATTATCATATCTTGTTGCTGTTGATGTTGTTGGTGTTGCTAGTGCTGTTGCTGTCTTGAATTTGCATTCAAGCAATACATAAATGTTATAAATAGAAAAAAGGGAGGGGGGGGTAATCTCAAACCGGGGGGGGGGTAGCTTGATACCGGTATGAGGCCGCCCCCCNCCCCCCCCCGGTAATCTGATACCGGTATCCAGGGGCGTAGCGTAATGGTAGTCAAATAGTCACTGACTACCACTTGAAAAAGGAAGGCCTTATGAGATGTTAAAGAGGAAAATAAAAGCAGAAAATAACTGAAATAAGAAATGCCAGCACTCATCAGCCTTTATGAATTCCAAACTTAGTAGATTGAGCAAAAACATGAGAAGCGCTGTGTAAGTCACATCACATTTTTGGCTATCAGGCAACTCCTAGGGCCGCATCTCTTGGACCTTACTAGTACTATATCAAAGAACGACAATAGCACCCTGACTGAGCCCCAAACGCAGCCCAGCTTGGCTAGCCAAGTAGTCACTTTGGAAATTTGACTACATAGGTTTACTCGCTGGCAATGCCTCATGTACTGTATTGTACGCAAAAATCATCACTCGAACCCAGAATGAGCCCCAAAGGCAATCCCGGGTAGTGTTAAGGTGTCCATGCCTGTAGGCAAAAATCAAAATGCCTACGGAACATAAACGAGGTCAAATGACTAATGGAATGAGGTCGTGCGTGTTAGCTGACTTGCATCATCTCGGTGCCAGGGTTGCCAGACCTAGCTCTTTAGGAGCCAAATACCAGATATTTGTCTTTAAAAGAGCTCTTGGTTCTCAAATGACTAATTTGCTCTTTCGTTATTTTTGGCTCCAGCATAATTCAGGTGGTTAATATTAACAAATTAAAAAAAATAAAATAATACCCCTACTTCTCTCTAAATGGTATTTCATATGATCAGGCTTCTGTCATAGTTGTCCGATGAACACAGATTTAAAAAATGACCCCTATATCCATTTAACACCCAGTTCTTATGTCAATCTGGTACATGTAGAAAGATTAATGATAACTAAATATCCACGTATATTAAGTAAACGAACAGTTTGTAGAAAATTTAGTCAAATCCTGACTCCAATAGGCCCATTTCGGAGATGGTTTGGCTCTTATCCGGCATTTTTTTCGCATGCGATTTGGCTTCAGCTCGGAAAAAAAAATCTGACAATCCTGCTCGGTGCATCTAACATAGGTCTAGACTAGATCTTGGTCTGAGGCTAGACCCTAGATAATTTTAGACTGTGTGTTTTGGCAAGTTGAATTCAATGAACCCCCTTACAAACGTGGCTGTTGTTTTGAAAGTCCGAATTCATGCACCCACTGTCTTCGTGGCGGCCACAAGTTTACATCAAATGAATACGTTCTATAAAGCAGCATGCAGGGGCGTAGCGTGAGGGTCAAAACCAGGTAGGCAAATCTGCCCATAGATTAGGGTCATTCTACATTAACATGCATGAAACAGAGAAACACAGTAAGATTTAGTTTACTATCTAAACCAAAATTGCATGATCACAAAAAAACATGACACAACATCAACAACAACAACAACAACAACAACAACGACGACGACGACGACGACTTCGACAGTATCTATAATATAACTTTAGGCCTACTGACTTTTTGTTTACTCTGTAGATAAGTTTGATGCTTAATTTTTCAAGGACGTGTGGAGAGAGTTTTAATTTCAATGACACTTCTTGAATTAACTTCGCTTTTAGGCCTATATCAATAAGCTGAAATAACATCATGTTTCGTGTTCATGTCTGGCTAATAGTTGTGCGTATGGAGTCTTTAAGTCGTTATAAAACGCTAAGAGAATGCTCAGCAGTATTATAGTTTGCTGGGGGCTTCACTAAATCCATATTATTATCGAAAACCCAAATCTGTAATCCTTTAGAGTCTAGACCTAGTCTAGACCTAGTCTAGCCTAGACCGAGACTAAGCCTGTAGCTAACAGTAACACGCACGGCCCATTCCAAGTCGGTAATGGAAAAGAAGGAGCCACTCATCTCATTTTTTTTCTTGTCCTCGTTTATGTTCCACAGGCAATTACGTATTATTTGTCTACAGTCATGGAAATTCTAATACTGCTGGCAGGTACCACTGGGGCATGCAGTCTGGGTGCAAATGCGGTGTTTTATGCCTACAACAGGAGAAGAGGAGCTACCCACGAGTTAACCTATAATAGTCAGAATCTAAAATGACTACTACGCACTACGCTCGCTAAGGAGCTGAGCTACGCTTGGGGCTCAATCAGGGTGCAATCAGGGTGTCATTCTTTTGGTATAGTAACAAGTTTAACAAGTTTATTTATGAAAATCTCAGACCACATCTGTGGTACATAGGCATCAATTCATAATACATTATACAATGGCAACGGAACAGCGCAAAGACACAAATATGAAATAGTCTAAGGTAATTAAAACGTTTGATCACATATTCCATATACAACTATAAAATCTCTCTCCTCATACATTGTAAATACTTTTATTTGACACATATCTACTGGAACCTCCGGAGAACAATTTCAATATATCTTGCAAGGTTCATCAGTAATTTCGTATTTTTACATGCGAAAAGTTCTTTAGTTTTATAAACACTAGGGTGCACATAAAATCTTTGCGTCTTTCGTTCTGAAAAAGATTACACTCGTATAATTCGTGGAATTCATCCCCTAGACAGTTACAAAAGGACCATTTTCTTTCCATTATTTCAGTTCCTTCCCACCTCCCGGTTTCAACTGGCAATTTATGGTTGCTTGTTCTAAATTTTAATTTTACTATAAGTCGCATAATATAACGGTATGGTATTAAATCTAAGTAGTCTTCAAATTACAGATCCTGTTTTAAACATCTATAGAATCTACCCTTACTGGAACCCTCTATGTCTTCTCTCCAATTATTTATCACCTGGTCTTTCAGTCGCCTCTCTAGTTCTAAAATAGCCTTTCTGCTGTCGAGAGCATGTCCTTGGCTTAACCAGATTTCGCTCAAGCCCAGGTTGTTCAGTGTCTCTTCCACCTTTGTCAGCCATGCCAACTTAAAAAAGTTATTAGTATGATAATAATATATGACATCATACACACATTTAGATAGTTTCGTATTTTTACCTGCAACTAACTTTAGCCAGTAGGCAATCATCTTTTTATCAATATCAAATCTAAATGGTAAGCAACCCGTTTCACCTAGCACAAAAGAATTCGTTGTACTTGTTTTGACACCGAGAGCCTTTTTCAGAAAGTTCAGTTGCACTCGTTCTATAATAGTAATATTATCATGTCCCCATATCTCACATCCATATAAAAGTATGGGTTTCACAAGGATGTTAAATAGGTGTATCTGACAGCTCACAGATAGATTTAATGACCTACTCTTTGATAAAACACTGTACATCACCCTCGTCCCCTTTCCCATTTTGCATTTTCTGGCCTTGGCAAAGTTTTTGTTTCTACTAAAGTTGATACCAAGATATTTGTATTCTGGCACCATGAAGCTATAAAGAACACTGGAGTGCGTACACCCCTTTTCGCGTACACCGCCGGCGCGCAACTAACATGGCGGACGACTTAGGGCAAGGTCAGTGTTGCCACTCTAGACTGATGGTTTCCTTATACAGCGAGGCTAATTTTTCCCTACATTCCCCTACGCACGAAGTGTATGATTGGGCATCATTTTATTCTTTGCAATGTTGTGTCCAATCTTATGAGCACTTTCCCCTACATTTGACAGTTTTCTCCGTAGGGTTCACCTACCCCCTACGAAAAGCCATTTCCCCCACAGTAGGGGAAAATCCCTGCGAGTGGCAACACTGTGCACGGTACGAGCGGGCGGCTGCTTTGCTGCCTATAGTATTAGTAGGCCTACCCTTATCTAGCGCTCTCTCTCTCTCTCTCTCTCTCTTTCTCTCTATCTCTATCTCTAGCTAGGCTTTCGTTTTGTGGTGGCGATTACAAGTGGTAAATAAAATACAGTGTTAGGAAATTAAAGAATAAATAAACAATTACAATAGTAATAAATAAACAGCAGTTTTAGTATCGTACTGTGGTGGTGCTAGGTTCTTTGTAAAGTTTCCTTGGTACATCTGTTGTTGCAGTTCACAGCAGATCTGTACCATGGTTACGACGTAGTCTGGTGAAAAACAAAATTGAAAATCCTTCTCTCCGCCTTCATTCGCCGCTGCATCATCCCTATGCAAGATGGCGTCTATAGGGTGCTTGAGAACGCTGCTCGCTGAAACAGAGTCCCCCAAGCGATCTATTTTTAGCCGCGCCGTCCGAACCGGCGGCTGACTGTTACCTTCATTCATGGGTGAAAGGTCAGATTCGTGCTGCCTTCGATGTTGACTGTTACTACTACTAGTATTACTGATTAGGCTGCTAGGCGTAAC
>JAWQUT010000179.1:771207-783415 GCA_033807755.1 Ellobium chinense | reverse complement strand
GGGGGGTGGGGCAGGGAAAAGATCAATGTTACAACCTTGAAATGTTACATTCGTTACATCCGCATCCTCGAAATCATCATCGTCATCAGAGGACAATGAATGGACTCGTTCTAAATCTCGGAAGGGTCACGTGATCAGGGAAGTCGCCGCGTTTGTTTTCATGTGGAAAGCATTGGTCATTGAAAAAAACAAAACAGACACAATGGCTCGGTATTGTGCGACATGAGGGCAAGAAGAAAGCTGGAGTTACTTTGCATGACCAAAGAATTAAAAAAACATAAATATCTAGCCGATTCCCTCTTCATCAGAAATTATAGCAAGATGGCCTGAAATGCTAGGATGATATGCAGTAACTAGACTAGATTAACTTATTAAACTAGCTTGGGTGGCATGTATACTAGAAATTGTGAGGAGGGGGGAGGGGGACTTTGTGAAATATGCTAACTAGCTAACGTTGTTAATGATCTCATGTGGCTCTGTCAAAACCCCCTTCCTCGCCCGCTTTTCATTTACACTAGGCCATATAAATATAGATCCATACATCTTTCATTAAGATGTCTTTAACTTTGCCATATATTAATCACAATCAGGGGTCTAGAACTAGTTCTGATTCATTCATTGAACCTGCTCTCTAAACTAGAACTCTGAGCTAGAGGCATAGTCTTAGACATCTAATGTCTGAATTATAGTGGGAACAGACAGAAATTATTGTAAATCTAGATTTAGATTAAATGTTTTTTACTTCGCCTTCGAGGGTGATTCTACAAGTCACAAGATAGACGACTGCTTTCCTCATCTCCGCTTTCACTCGGGATTTGATAGAGAAAAGTTTTAACATTTAGTCCAATCTCAGGTTGTTAAAGGCTATATCAGTAATAAATAAGACTTTCCCGTTCAAGATCCAACAGTAATAATATAGTTAAATAAACATTTTTTCTATATAATAAGTAAACTGATATAATTGGATACACTGAGATGATAGCTGGCAATATTATATGGTATGCTGGTTCTGTGAGGAATTATGTTTCTATCCTGGCATATCTTCATAATGTACGAGCACTCCTAATTCTGTGTGAAATATAGCATCATAGATCTTATGGGGTAAAATAATGTATGTTCTTTAATATGTGTAGAGGTGTAGGTATCATCGATGGCATAAGCACGATTTAAGGACTCTGTGTACTCCAAAATCCTCGCACTGGTAATTTTTTTTTCAGCATTTCATTTTTTTCGGAACAGAAACATACACCAGTTCCACCATTGTTTACATTCTGACTTCCCTGACCACGTGACCAATCGCTGCGCGAAGGGAGGATTTAGAACGAGTCCATTAGAGTGAGATATTGTAAGCTCATGGCTGCATTTGGTTGCTCCTGTCGATCTGGCGAAAGGAGTGGTCCTTTTATTCTGTGGGCGGTTCTGAGCAAAGGAATATCAGTCCCTCTATCTTTGTCCCATTCATTAGCATACATATCACCGTTGATTCTTGCCATGTCTTCCTCTGGCACAAGGACATTAATGAAAAGCTCCATTAACGAAGTTTAAACTTCAGACAGTTGACCCAATTTGGCCAAGCTTCCGCATCCTGTTTTCTGAAAAAGACGTCACACTAGCAAACGTTTAGTCTTAGTAAGTACGCACACTTCTACACCGTGACAAGTGTGCAGCAACCAAACTGTATCCCATTATTGTTGGTGCACCATTAGATATCTTCATTTTGTGTAGTTTAGTTGTCTTCAGTGACAATGCGTCACACTGTCGGCTCTGTTGGACGCACCTTTATGTACTCCTAATGCTATGTTCGAAAGACACAATGGTTTTGACTTCCGGACTACTTCTGGATAAGTCTATTCATTTTTTGTATTTTATATTGTTAAGGGCAAGTGCGACACACTGTAGGGGTAAAATTGGGTAAAATGGTTTAAAATGAGTTAAGGGCAGTTTCTTGAATGGCAACATGTCTTTTGTCGATTCCAGAAGTTATTTTCATGATACCTGTCTCAAAAAGTTAATTTTGATGCAGAAGGAAATGCTCACCCTGTCTCAAATGCATCGAAAAATGACAAAATTCCACGAAAAAAACGAACTCTTGAAAGGCTTGTCTAACCTGCCATCTCTCCAGATAATAGGCTGTATTCTGTGCATACCCTGTGCATATGAGAGTTGTGGCTGCTATTGCCAATTTCCGTTGTGGACCCGTAGGAGTTCACAGGATAAAAAATATGTATGAAGTTTTCACGGGTCCAGCTGCCTTTAGCCTGGCAAAGCAAAGGCAGGAGAAGCTTTTGAGTGATAGCAAATATGCTGTGGCCCAGAAATTGTCAGAGAGAAGGAAGAAAAGGAGGGAGGCACGTCAGAGTAGGTTGGAGGAGCTTGAGGAGACAGAGGGAGGTCCATCATATGGTCCTGGGATTGCCTAAGTAAGGAATAGTATGTGAATTTCTATCGATAATCTTTATCGTCAATTATCTCAAAATCACATTTTTCGTCACTCTATCCCTTCGATCTGACTCTTTTTTCTGGTCCAGTTTACATGAAAGTTTGCATAACAACTCTCCATGCCTCTGTTTTGAGAATGTCACGGGTTTTTTTCGATATCTTGTGTCGTTTATCTTTTATGAATTTTTAAAGTTGAAAATTCTCAAAATTTTCAATGTTTTTTCATAACAATTTTTAAAAAAATTATAAAAAAAATATATCCAAAAAATAAAAGAAAAAATCCCGTTACATTCTATTTTAAATACAGTGATCTTTCAAATGAAAAAAAAACAAACAACAACCAGCATTCTACCATCTGTTGTCCTCCAGATCGAAGGGTTCAAAGTTATGCATATTATATTTTCCGATATGGCGGTCAAACAATTGGCGTTTCCATAGCAACGGTGAGAGAAAATTGCGAAAAACCCCCGTTTATTTTCCTTCCTGGCCCTACGTGACCCATTTTTCACCCCAAAATGACAAAGTTCCCTTTTAATGAAAATTACCTAGTTCTGCCGCACGTGCCCTTAAAAACGAGCATCTGTATCAGGTGCCGGGTCGAGATAATGTACGTATCAGTGTCGATCGCCAGAGTGAACATAATCATCGTTACGGAAAGGACATGAATCAATAGAATGAACATGACTTTGGCCGTGTGAACCACCAGTGCGAACACTGGTACCTTCCGATAGAAAGATGCAAGTCCTAGACTTGGCTGTACCAACAGCCAAGAAACGCTTCCTCCCATGCGCATTGTGGGGGCTAATTTTCTCCGATTTCATCATGCGTAAGTCACGAACCGACCATAACTGGTCCTTGTTTTTTGTTGTTTAAATTGGTGGGCAGCGCAGTTCGTCATTGTCTCCGAAATATTTAGAAAATGGATTTTCCCATATCCAAATGACCTATTCCATTTTTTAAATTGACGTGTATGCTCATGACGTCGCTACTATTCTGGTGTCTGCAGCCAAAATTGGTGTTTTGAGGCCAGATTCCAAAAATATGGCGGGTTTTTAGGCCGGCGTTGAGAAAAATCATTAATTTTGGGCGTTTTTTTGTTTTTCAGCTTAACCGATATGTTTACACACAATGATGTGTGTGAGCACAATAATTACAAAAAAAGAGGAGCGGTGTTAATGTTGTATATGTAGTTTGGTNATATATATATATATATATATATATATATATATATATATATATATATATATATATATATATATATATATATATATATAGGTGTTGATGGAACATCTATTCAGCATATAGGACATAATAATATAACATGTAACATAACATCAGTGAATAATAACATCGATAATAAGGAGTGCCGAGAATGACAGAAGGTCACACCGAAACGGAAATGAATGATCCAAACTTCAGGTTTAGTTTATAAAATCAGGAGAGAATGCAAACTAATTCGCAGGTAGGTTCACAAATCTAGAGCCCATTCTCCAAAAGGACATAATATATTTTTTATTGTCATCCTAACGCATATGCCAACATGCTATTTTCATCTAATTAGAAGTATGTAACCTTTTATCTCTAACATCATGACAGACTAAGAAATCATACTGCTGTTCATCTCCTATCGTCTAGTAATTACTCATTTGGCATTCTTTGTCGTCAAGTAAAGGTGCCTATTTCACTGGGCAAGCAATAATTAGCTATTCCATTATAATTATAATTATATAAAATAATTTTATAAAATACTCCACACTTCTCAAGACTTGTGATTTTCGAGGCGGTGATTTAGAGACCTCGACTATTGCTCACTTTGTATAGAGGATTTGTAATGAGTGTTTATTTGATATCAGATTTATGAAATCAGTTATACATTTATCGTATCCAAGTACTGTAATTCAAATGCTTAAATGAACTGAAACGTGAAGAGAACGATGACAACCGATAAGAAAAACAGACTCAAATATTTTTTTTTTAAAATCTAGACAGAGGGAAATTCCACGGCAGTGAAAATAGCTACACAAGAAATGACGTCACATACTCATGACGTCACAAAATAAAAGACGTCACATTTTCATACGCCTAGATGTTTCCAAAGCTTCCAATCAAAGTACAAAGTATTCGTAAGTAGGTCAAAGGTCAGATTTATGTAACGTGTGACATACCAAAAAATTATTACACACTTTTATGTCACCGGAAATAGATTCTGTTTATATGATAAATCCGGATCTGTGTTTATGCTTTAACAAGATTGGGGCAGAGACAAAAATATTGAGACCACAGTAAATCCCAGTGACTATTTCAAGATAAATATAATCGATAAAATATTTAACGTGTTTATAAGCTATCGAAGAAAAGAAGAAACGAATGAATTGCGAATGAATAAGAATGCAGGTAATTTTATAATATAATGAGCTTTTAATGATATTGTCATAAATATTTATCGGATTGCTTCTCTTTGCTGTCTAAACATTCAAACATATTCGATCATTTGGATATAGCATCCGAAATTAAATACTGGAAATAGCCCTGATAATGTTTTAATAGTTATCAACTTGTCTAGACCTGGCCGACAGGAGACAACATCTTACTGGACGGAGGAGTAAGAGAGATGAGGGGGCATAGAGTGAAGGGACAGTAAAGTTGACACTTCGCCTACATTATCTGCGACCCCGTCTCCCACAACTTAGATCGGTTTGCCGCCAATGCAAGGTCCGCCAAGTAAAAGTATTTTGACTTCTGATTAGTTCTGGTCAGCTGACTGCCTGAATCGACCATTGTTCTTTGGCCGCGTTGAAATGGGAATATGGCAGCAGTGTCTGGTGAGTTGGCCCCCAGGATAGGCTTAGTCCCAAGCAGCTGTACGCAGTGTCAATAATGGTTCCAGCAATGAAGAACTCCGCTTAAATGGCATTGGTGTTTGCTACTACTGATTGCATGGTATTAGTATGATAAATAGATTTATATTACGAAAACAGAAAAAATGGAAATAAAAAAGACGCGTTGTTTTTTTTTTTTCAGATCTTCCAATCAGTAAATGTCAGAAAAGTTCCTCACCGTGGAAAGCAACATCATAATCACGTTACAAATTACTTCATACACAGAGCGCAAAACAAATATTGTATGTGCTTGCGGTCGGAGTCTTGTCGTTAGCCACGTTACTTGTGTCAGGCAGGTAAGCAGCTCTAGTCTGCTGATGAATTTTAGGGATAACAGCTTCCGTGATGATCAAACTACCCTTTGGCAGTTAATTGATAAATGCCTAGTCGGGTCAAATATGTGACAATTATGCAAAAGAAATGAGCCGTGTTCGTAAAATGCATTAAATATACACAGATTGCGATGCCAGGCCTCTGGCTGGCCTTTGATGAGCTGATAAATAGGGGGGAAACTTTTGCCCACAAGGAAACAAGCCAACGAAGAGCTGGACCGTGTGAAATCGGCATATTCGCCATACAAGTGGGATAAAGTCATTTACGCTAAAAAATTTGGGAGCGTTAAATAAGGTTCTCTCCCCTTGCAATGAAGTATCCTGTTGTTTACAAAGACGTGAATTTCAGGTGGTGTAAAATTTTAATAATGCCTTTGTCAGTAGTTCAAATCAAGATCAAATTTCATAGTTTCCATTCTTCCTTACCGACCGCCAACAGCTAAAGTGCTGTTGTAAATATAATCTGCATACCCACTAAATTGCTGTGATCTGAAAAGGGAGATCTGTATCCTTAAACTCTGGCGAATTAAAATCTCTAAAAACAAAGTCAAATTCAACAAACTCATGTAGACAAGTCAATTGTACATGTTAATATTCTATGTTAATCTCAGGCTAGGCATTGGGAACCATTCTCTTCCTACACCGGAGAGTGTTGAGGCCTGTGTGTTTCGTGCCATTTGTATGCTTTGCTATTAGACAGCCCTTTCGCTAACAAGAAAATAATTTTACACTATGAAGGTAGTTATCTTCGTCACTGAATGTTTTATCTCAGAACTGGTATTTTACATGCTGTACCTAGTCGTTGTATTTGCATTGACTGAGATACAGGCTTCATTGGTGTGTGAAGACGTGGATAAAAACAGAGAATTTCGGTTTGTTTCTGATATTACATATAAATTGTGCTTATATATATACATTTCTCCTCTGTGGCTATATGTGTGTTGTTCAATTTACTTGTTCCAAGTAGCGAATGCTGCTGTTGTTATATGAAAAAGTTTTTCTTTTTTTTTAAGAAATCGAATATTATTTTTAAACTGTAGTAGGGTTGTTAGAGACAAATATGAGTCCTGGTATCTGTTTTTTAGTCAAAATCCAAATGGATGGAAATGTATGTACATTTTCTGATGGAACAAGTTCTCCTACCTCCAAGGTCGTTGGTTATCAACAGGTGAAAAGTAAGTCACATTTTTTATCCATAATTAATCAAACAGCCAATTCAATCGTCACCATTTAACTGCGCTTTTTCGGTCACTTCAAGTTGAGACAGAATAATAATACAGTAATAATGAACTTTTTAGAATTTCTTACGGTCATTCCTTAGCTCTGTATGACGAATTTAATCAAAAAAATTTTAAAAAGACACGACTATCACGGCACAAACTGTCAACGGCGTTTACGGCACAAATTGTCGCCACTCGTCAACTTGATGAGGATATGTCCTCGTCGATGACAATGATGATGATGATGATGATTGTGATGATGACGATTTTTTTATATTTCACCTGGTAAAGAATCACTTCTTTGAATCGAAACTTTGTAATTATTTTTTTGTCATTTCTTAATCCTTCGCTGGTTTGGACAGAACTTTTTAATTTTTTAAATGTTTTCAAATGATGATGATGATGATGGTTATGGTCATGCTTATAAAGAACTTGAGGAGAGATTATATAGTCTAGTGTGCTCTTGTATATATATATATATATATATATATATATACAAGAGNGAGAGAGAGAGAGAGAGAAAGAGAGAGAGAGAGAGAGAGAGAGAGAGGAGAGCCCACAGGCTCGTATGGCTACTTGTCACCGGTTTTATGTATGTATGAGTGTTTGGTTATAAGACTGAAGTGTGCAGGTGTGATACAAACTACTCAGACCCCTAATTAACAGGAACTGATATCTGGATACGCAGCTTTCAAGCTCTAGTTATAGATAACATCGATTCTATTGCGACTCTAATAGTTGGGTGGATGGATGAATGATTGGTTGGTTGGCTGGTTGGTTGGTTGGTTTGTAGATCAGTATGATTGACTCATTAATAGATTGAGTGCTTGGGCAACTGATTGAGATTGATCGCTTTTGATTAATTGCTCGTTTTTGATCGATCGATTGATATTGATCGATTTATTGAGATTGAGCGATTGAATTATTTTTATTAGGAGATAGATTTTGTTTGATTCTGATCTGTTGATTCATTTTGATCGATTAATTTTGATCCATTTTGATCAAGTGATTGATTTTGATAGATTGATCGAAATTGATAGATTGATCGAAATTGATCGAGTTCGATTTTAATCAAGTGATCGATTTTGATTGAATGATCAATTTCGGTCGATTGATCAATTTTGATCAGTTGAATGACTTTGATAGATTTAATGATTTTGATCAATTGATTTGCTCGATCGGTCGATCTATTTTGATCAAGTAATGATTTGATAGATTGATTGAGTTTGCTTAAGTGATTGATTTTAATGGATCAATTTTGACGGATTGATATCTTTTGATCGATTGATCGATCGATCGGTTGACTGACTGACTGATTGATTGATGGATCGATTGATTGATTGATTAAACAAACAAACGGTTCATTGAGTAATCATTCACTCAAACAATCGACCAATCACTCGATCAATTAATCCATCGATCTTTCAGGAAGAGAGAGCAAGAGTTGAGCAAGCAAACAAAATAAACAATCAATCTTACATTCATTCATTATTTCATTTAATCTGTTAATCAGTCAGTCAGTCAAACAATCAATAAATTAATCATTCAATCTACCAGTCAATCAAACCAATCAATCAACCAACTAATCAATCAGTCAATCATTAAACCAATCATCCAACCAGTCAATCAAGCAACCAATCTACTGACCCGACCCACCCGCCGACCGATCAATCAATCAGTGAATTAACGAGAGAATAAATGTCAAACAAACTATCGCAATCGCAACAGAGCTTGAGGGCTGAGTATTCAGGTCTCAATTCCTGCTAAGTAGGGGTCTAAGTAATTTGTATCACACTTGCACACTTTAATCTCATAATCAAACTCTCAGACATTAAAACGGTGACAAGCAGCCATACGTGCTTGTTGGCTCTCTCTCTCTGTCTCTGTCTCTTTCTTTCTCTCTCTTTCTCTCTCTCTCTCTCTCTCTTTCTCTCTCTTTCTCTCTCTCTCTCTCTCTCTCTCTCTCTCTCTCTCTCTCTCTCTCTCTCTGTCACACACACACACGCACGCACTCATACACCCACACACACAAACACACACACACTCAAAATACACACACACACACACACAAACACATAAGCATACATACAAAAACACACAAATACACTCTCAAACTTACATAGATCTATACATACATACACATTGTCGCTTTGTCACTCAATCTGACCCCAGACCGATTGTGACCGGTGACAATTTGTGTCTAACATTTTACGGCACAACTTATCGCCAATGCATTCGATTTTATGTAGCGACACTCCCGTTTTTCTTCTGCACACAGTTACCCACCGGTCAAAAGTAGTTCAAATTTTGTGATCCAGAATTAACTAAACACCACTAATACATGGATCATCACTTAAAAACGCTTATTCGATCACTTCTAGCTCAGATAGAAATATTAATGTTCAGTTTCTGTAAGTCATTTGTTTAGTTCTGTATGCAAAATTGTATCCTTTTCAATCATAAAAAAAAAACAAAAAACAACCCGTTACATCATTCCCTAGGAGTCGACGCCAAATGAAACTTATAATACTGCAAAAGGAGGTTATTAAAGGATAAATACATTTCACGGAATGCGTTTTCTTAGTCAAAACAAAACTTTTTGACATAAGAAGTTCAGGGTGTAGAGATAGAATGCCAAAAGAAGGAGCTGGAAAGAGAGTATGTGCAGGAGGAGAAAGAGAGAAAACAGAAGGAAAAGGACAGCAAGCAGAATGAGAAAGAAACAAAATTAGAGATAAGGGCAGCTCAGGCTTCCAAAAAAATAAATAAACTGCTGCAGTGTTTCTCTTTGGAAGGGTCCTCATCGTCCCATACATATTGTTATGGTCCATCCACTCCAAAAGTGCCATGGTTGCGATGTTTTATTAACGATTATTGAGATCACCTTATCAAACAGAAAGTGGAAGAATAAAAAATATATTTCTTGCTAAGACAAAATGGTTTAGAGACCCATTCACAATTTTAAGCCAGTCCTTTATTTCTTCATTAATTTCATCTGTTTGTGATCAGACTCTAAAACGGTAAGTCTTTGTTTTGATTTGATGGAAGCTATAGCCATGGTGTGAGCAGGCGTCATGCGCTTTATAGGAGTAGTGTGATTGTTGAAGAGGTCGCAACTAGCACTTTATTTCTATTCTCAAGCTGGGGAGGGTGTGTCACTGGCATTGTCATTACAGATTATATGGACTTAGGCAGAGTTAATGTTAGTGAAGTTAAAAGATCTAATGCTCTCAGAGTTACTTTGTCTATTCTTCTCTTTTCCACAAACCAGTCATCTTGATGTTTCCATCGGTGCTTGAAGTCTTATTCAGCATACTTCAGACTAAGTCTTTACTCGGCCAAGGTGTTACGTTTCAGTCTGCCATTAGAAAATGAGAGAAACACAACAACCCAAGTGGGAGGGTCCTCTCCATCCCCTCCATGCCATCAATGCCTTCGCAAAGTCTACGGTACCTAGCACTGTCAGTAAGAATGCTAAAGTGAAGATGTCTGCGCCACAAGAGAGAAAAATTGCAGCAAAACACCAGAACAACGTGAGGCCATTCTTCCAGGACAACGAAAGTCTTAACCGTCGGCCGGCGGGGGCTCATGAAATTCAGTCATCAGTGACGTCTTCTTCAAAGAGCACAATTACAGATGATGTAAGTTTAATTTTTTGTCATTTCAGTTTACACTTGACCTTTCAACTATCTGTCTACAAGTTTCATGAGTATTTGTTTCAAGAATGTCTCACATACAAACGTTCATGAAATGACTTACCCCTCAATATTCACAAAACATTCTTTTCGAAAGGAAAAAAATACAGTGCAAGATGCTTTGTCCCCTTTAATAGATTGCCTAAGGACTGTTTTTTTTTCGAAAAAAAAAGCAAAAATACAGTACCCGATACCTCTTCCACTTCAAAAGCTTGCCTTTTTGTCCCCGTTGCGTACATCTCAAATAGACTAGAATCCCTAGCAGCACATCAGTTGGTTTTTCTGAACTTGACGTTCTAATGAATAACATAATAGGGTTTAATAATGGATGAGAAGGATCAAATGTTGGTTTTTTTTTTTAGATTTTAACAAAGACTCAAGGAGCGGTCTTCGAGAAACTAAGAAAGTTTAACGTGTCTAGCTGAAGTCGAAAATGGCCATAAACTAACTTAAAATAAATATGATTCTTAATATTAGGTATGAGTATGAGTATGAGTAATTCACGATCACACAATCTGATCTAGTTTTGGCATATCACATTGGGCAGAACATTGTGCCTCTATTTACAGATGCCATCTACGAGGTGTCTCACGCATTTGGACAGAGGATTTGCTCTGAATCACAGATGCATTCTCATTCCCTATTTTCTACGCTAGATAAATAAATTACACATGTTCAACATTTTACCTTCAATAACTGTCCTGTCGTCCCATAAGAGCCTCTTTTGCTTGTCGTCCTAACAGCCAGTTTAGTGTATCATAGTTTTGGTGGGAAAAGATTTTATAACATCATTCTAAAGCTCTATAGTCCTGTACAAGAACTAGACTATTTACAACGTCCCCTGACAGCCAGTTTCACATATCATTGATTTGGCATATTTTACAGGAGAATTTCGTCCCCTAACAGTCAGTTTCGCGTATCATAGTTTTGGCGCGAAATTTGTTTATTAATCATTCAGAAGCAATTTTCAAGCTCCATTGTCTTGTAGAAGAATTATTTTTGTTTACTTACATAGTTTTTGTGAAATTTACTTATTACTGTTTCGCGTATCTCAAAGATAGTCAACCAAATTAACGTAACACGAGTTACCCGATTCTGGGTTTCAAGTTTTTTCGTCCCAGAACACGTATTTGAAGTTACGCGATGTCGGCTGCTCATACTACCCTTAGAATAGAGTTCCCGAACCGCATATCAAGATGATACACGGAAATAGCCGACAGACTATGTCCTTTTTTCAGCCTTTATTCACGTATGATGAGCGATTATTGCCATTAAATCGCCTTTTTTTAAGGACACCAGTTACATTCTTTCTGTTTTTGGCTGGTAATGAACGTAGTCATTGCAATTAAGCATCTGGATAAGAAGGATAGCTTCAGGTATGGATTTATTACCCTACGAATTTGTCATACGGAGACTATTTAGATATTGCCTTTCATTTTTCCTCTCTCTCTCTCTCTCTCTCTTCTCTCTCTCTTCTCTCTCTCTTTCTCTCTCTCTCTCTCTCTCTCTCTCTCTCTCTTTCTTTTCAACAAGATTTTTAGTGACTTTGTATAGGTGTCAGATCCGTTCCACGGCGAAAAGCTGGCGGTATGCGGGAATGGCGGTATAACGGGTGGCGGTATAGCGAGGTTTCACTGTATATA
>JAWQUT010000179.1:736514-771013 GCA_033807755.1 Ellobium chinense | reverse complement strand
ATATATATATATACAGTATATATATATATATATATATATACACTGATGAGACAGCTACATTTGACGTCCAAGTAGCTTTATTACATGGAAACAGGTACTAACATTTCTTGTTAACAGAAAGAATTTCTCTGAAACGCGCGTTCTATTCGCACTAATGCGACCTTACAGATGCTGTGCTTCAGAATGATAATATAATTTTCTAACAGGAATGTTAAATTAAGATAACTCAACAATCTGGGCTCAATTAGATATTCTTAAACTTTGATAAATTTGTTCGGTCAGAAAGGTGGTAGACTTTGGGACTTTTTTAAACGTTTAAAAAATTGCATTTAAGGGGGGGGGGTGCGCCTCCTGGGAGTAAAATCGTGTATGCTTGGACTAGGGACTTTTTAAGCTTTAAATTCAGATTCAGCATGGTCAAATTAGAGGAAAAATGTGGATTTTTGTTTTGTTTTGTGTACGGTTGCCATGGCAACGCCGCCATATTGGATTTCGTGTGTTGAAAATGAGCTATTTTCAAAAGCCTAAGGCTCCTAGAGTTTTGAATGTGATCATTTCAAATTTTGTACACTTATAAAATAGCTCTATAAAAATAATACAATGCATTTTTTTTTTGTTTATTTATCATACAATGTCAGTAAAAAAATTTGAAATATGTGTGTTGACGGATGTGTATTTTTCTCAATTTTCCACCAGATAATCGACTTTTTTTTCAAAAACGTGAATTAAATCTAGAAAAAAGGATGCATTTTATTAAAACACATTCTATGGGATAGACTAGATATATTCCAAATTTGAAGTCAATCGGTTCAGAAATAAAAAAGCCTTAGGGAAAAAAGTGGAGAAAAACAACATTTTGAGAAAAACGCATTTGAAGTTTTGATAGCGCGTTTATACAAGGCTAAGATGACCATCTAGAGGTGCGCATTCAGGGCATAAAACGGATGTTTCTGGCCTCAAAGGTTATTTTTCTCATAGCAGAAGAGGTCAAAGTGTCTAAAAATACCAAAAGCCCAATTTCGATATTTTAACCCCTAGACCCCATTTTCAGAAGGCGCACCCCCCTTTAATGCGTTGGTACCGGACGCTGAATATCAAACACACCCGAAGAGAAATGGCTATTTGATAAATCACTACCCAGTTCAAAAGATACATTAACTACGACTAGATGAATTCCATGATTTTGCTGCTGAGTTTCTTTAGCCTTGAAATTATGTCATAGCAGAAAAAAAATATCTTCACATTAACAAGCGTAGTGATTTCTCGTGTCATCGACAGCCTGAAAATCTTCAATACATTGTTTCCAAAATCAACTCTCTTGCGGGCTTGCACCATTGACTTTATCATTCACTGTATGCTGTACACACCTTTCACCTCTATCGGCTGGGATCCTGGTGATATCTCAGGTCAATGATTTTTGTTAATTGACTTCATCATCTGTCAATGGTACCGATAACTGAGAAAAAAAAGTTCGAATGCAATTGTTGGCATGAAAGAAATTCTGTATCGCAACAGATCACGCACACCATTAAAGACCCTAGAAATATTTTGTAGATTTCAAATTAATCGGTATTTTGGAGTGTCAGTGTGTTTCAAACCTAACAGAGTAAAGTATTCAGGTGATAAAAGAAAATCCAAATATATGCAAAGGAAAGTCAAAATAAAGTGAAAGAAATCATGACTAGAAGAAGGCATGCAGATAACAACTAATCACAAAACCAAAAACTTCATTCTCAGGGCATGGAAGTAACTGACAACAAAGATACTTGAAAGGCACTATTTCAGATCACATTATCGAATGATCTTATCAAACACGGACATGCATCCAGGTCCAGATAGTCTTAAGAAACAAAGAGATGAATGTGAGGTATTTTATGCAAAAATCGTGAGACTAGAAACTAGTTTAATTAGCGGTCGTTAGCATACCGATTATAAGAGAACCAGTGAGTCCTTTATTATGACTAAGTGATGTCCATTTGACTGATGAAAACTTTTGATACTTACAAAAGACTTGAACTTGGTGAGAAAATAACAAAATTCTCAGGTTATACTGTTAAAAAAACATACGTCTGTATGACATAGATGCTTCTTGGCATTTCTGTTAAGCATTAATAACTCCGCTCTTGCACACATTTAAAAGAGCTCGATTTCAACATATTGAGATATGAACCGGTATGTTACATGATAAAGGCATATGTTTAGGTGCGGCATAGACTAATTTTGGGTAATATAACCTTTCTAGTTTGCCATTCAGGCAGAAGTGTGCTACAATTTGTCTCCTAAATAGCTGCATTTAAAACCACAGATCATGATTTGCCTCTGTGGCCACTAACTAATGTTTTCTCGTCGGGTAGACATGGAATGACTGTTAGATGAATCAAGCCATAACTTGTCTCGGTATTATTTAATACTCATCTGTCCCTGATGGATGAGACAGCGTCGCAAGCACACTGTTCTGCACAAAAGTGTTCTTCGATGATAATTATAATTATTTGCCCTCTCCTATTTACTCTTTAAAATTACCTCTCAGCATACCGGAATGTGCCACCTCAGGTAAACTTATACTTTTAAGAGTCATCATCAACAAGCCATCAAAACTGTTACCCCAACAAGGGCTGGTCAGATTTGAGATTTTAGACTTTCATCTGTCACAGTGAATGATGCCTTAACGAATTACTCGATTATAACAGCTTTCATGTACGAGATGCACTCTTTTAAAAAAATTGTTGGTATTATCGGCTTAGAACATGAGAACCAAACTCATTCATACGTGGGCCTAATTACTGTATTTTTCCTCTCTTTGGTTTCTTGGATTTATGTTTTCTTCATTTTAAGAACATGATGAAGCATTATCGAATGCGTTTTAGAGTTGGTCAGAGACTAAGCTGCACTCGTTGCTGGCACTTTGGACGAGTTGTTCAGTGGAAATCAATGTGGGTCATGAACGCACCCTTATCAATTTTATTCAGTGTTCAGATAAATGTGATTCTAAAGAAAATGTAATAGGATTTAAAATGAGATGCAAGACCTTCTTCTCCACGGAAGGGCAATAAGTCAAGAATTTCACGTTTGCAGTGGCTTGTGAACCCATTGTCTGCTAACTATAGGGCCGCCACCACATCCTTCGAAATGATCGAAGTGTTAGATGTACATGTAATTTCTTTATCGGCTTCAGGAAAACGTATGAATCTCTTCTTTAGATCGTAACGATCGTCGTCTAATTATATATCTTATATATATATTTATGGACAGAACTAAAAGATGTTTCCAGCATTCTATTGCTTATTATAAGATTTACGGTGCATCCTCACTCATGAATAATTTTAGTGACAATGAGTTGAAGAATTTTAGGCCCTGGGTGACACACGGGAATTACTGAGCTTGTTTGTCCACGCAAAGATAGATTTTATTTCTGCTACGATATGATTTCTAGGCTAAAGAATCTCAGTGGCAAGTCGTGGAATTCATCCAGTTGTAGTTTTCTTTAAATTCGGTTGTGATTCAAAAGATGGCTAATTCCTTGGGAGTCGAGTGGATTTGATGCTGAGCGTCGGGTACAAGCACTTGAAAGATGTAACACTTCTAAATGTAGTTATAATTTTCGTTTGAACGTACTTTTTAAAAATGTACCCGCTTTTTTAACCAGGCAAATTTCTTACAATATGAATATCTCGTTAACGCTATAAACAGATGTGTTATCTTAGTTTAACTTTTCTGTCGAAAAAATTTATTTATCATTTTGCATCACAATTTCTGAATGATCGCCTCTGGGCAAACAGAACGCGCGTTTCAGAGACTTCAAGAAATCATTTTTGTTAACACG
This sequence comes from Ellobium chinense, assembly GCA_033807755.1. NCBI lineage: Eukaryota > Metazoa > Mollusca > Gastropoda > Ellobiida > Ellobiidae > Ellobium > Ellobium chinense. Next base: position 767,190 of record JAWQUT010000179.1, on the reverse strand, counting down.
AAATAGTAGTACCCTAAACGTATTATTCTGCATATAAATAATATTAAATGTTCGCACGTAGTAAAGCTACTTGAAAATAAAATGTAGCTGAGTCTCAACAATATAATACCTTGAATCTAGTGTACAACAATAAGCATAGGTTTTTGTGTGTGTGTTGTTTTTTTTTTAGTTGTTGAATAGTAAAGTCAGAGATGTAAAATGACCATGAATACCACTTCTTACCTATAAAGACGTCCTCTTCTCCATTGGCATTGCGCTGTGGCTATAATAAGTCCTGCATTAAGCGAATATTAACTTAAAAAGAGAAATACATGTATTGTGGAGTCAAACACACATTCCTGAGCATAAACTCAGACACTTGTCATACTGCACACATCTATTAATTCATTATTATTATAGTTTGTTTATGTAAGAACTGTACGAGAGAGAGAGAGAGAGAGAGAGAGGGATGGGGGAGAGAGAAAGCGAGAAAGAGAATAAACGCAAAAGGCAGTGTCTAAATTCTCTGTGTAATATGCCTATTTCGTAGGAAATAATTCAAGCTCTACTATGTCCTTCTTGGGTAAAAAATTCTTATACAGGACTTATAGAGCCTGAAAATAGTTTTCGAATGATATAATAAAAAATGTTCGCGCCAAAATTATCATACACAAACGAGACGACGTCCAAAAAACAGTTTTTGAACAATTTACGTTTTACTGTTTCGCGTATCTCGAAGATAGTCAACCAAATTCAAGCAATACGGGATGCCCGAATCTGGGTTTTTAAGTTTCATTGCCCCAAAACACGTATTTGAAGTTCCGAGATTTCGGCTGCTGTTCCTAGCCGAAGAATGGAGTTTTCGACCGCGAATCAGGATGATAAGCGGAAGAAGAAGGACTGTCGTAGATGCTCCAGTTTTTATTCACGTACTATGGTCGATTATTGCCAGTAAATCGCTTTCTTTAATAGGAAGACGGTCGCATTCTTTCTGTTGTGATGCTGTTAATCAACCTTATCATTATAATTAAGATACTGGAAAAGAACACTACTTCGAGGCTGACTTTTTTACCTACGAAATAGTTTGAGAGAATTCAGATATTGCCTTTCGCGTGTCTGTCTGTCTGTCTGTCTGTCTGTCTGTCTGTCTGTCTGTCTGTCGGTCGGTCTGTCGGTCGGTCTGTCGGTCTGTCTGTCTGTCTGTCTGTCTGTCTGTCTGTCTGTCGCACAGCTCTTAGACAAACTGACTATGATAATTTAGTATTAATAAATTAACAAAGTGTGCAGTATGTCAATTGTCAATGTCTTTGCTCAGGAATGTGTATTTGAATGCACAATACGTATAATTTCCTTGTTAAGCTGATGTTCGCTTAATGCAGTACTTACTTCAGCCATACCACAATGCAAATAGATTAGGGAACTTCTTAAAAATAGGACTAGTCTAGTATTCATGGTCATATTACATCGCGGACATTGCTATTCAACAACTTTGTCGCCTATGATCAGAGAAAAAAAGTATGCTTATTGTTGTACACCAGATGCAAAGTATTATATTATTGAAGACTCAGCTACATTTGATTTCCAAGTGGCTTGATTACAAGGAAACAGGGGGGAACAGTGCATAATAATATTATGTCGATGATACTTACCATTTCATGTTAACTGTAAGCATTTCGTGAGGTCTGAAACGCGCGCTTTGTTTGCGACCATAAAGAAATTGTATTTCAAAATAATAATGAAATTTTCTGACAGAGGCTTTAAATTAAGATAACAGAAATGGTTATGAGCTCAACTAGATGTTCTTACATTATGAGAAACTAGCCTAGTCAAGAAGGTAGTATATTTTCGACAAAATCTTTTTAGCGTTTGGTACCTGACGCTGAACATCAAACCCGCCTCCAATTAATTGACCTTCTGTTGAACCACTATCCATGTTTGAAGACAAATTATCTACATCTGAATGAATTCCACGATTTTGCTGCTAATTTTCTTTAGTCTATAAATCATATTGTAACAGAAAAAAAAATATCTTCACATGGACAAGCTCAGTGATTCCTGTATGCCAATGAGAGTCTGAAGTTGGCAACACGTTGTCACCAAAATCAAATGACGAGCGAGGTTGCAGTGTCTACCTTTTTATTACTAGAGTGCTGACTGCTGGATACATCTTTCACCTTTATCAACTTGGATCCTAGAAGCATCTCAGGTTAATATTCCTTTAAATACACACACTGACCTCATCTTCTGTCAAAGGTACCGAGAAGTGAAAACAAAAGTTTGAATGCATTTGACAGGACAGAAATTTTGGAATAAAACAGATTACTCGCACGACTGGGAGAAGTATTCTGGGAGAAGTACCTAGAAATATTTTATAGGATATCAATTTAATCGGTATTTTGGGGGTTCAAACACCATGCATCTTAAACCTAGCGGATTATAGTATTCGGATGACATAAGAGAATCCACATATTACAAGTATTTGCAAAGAAAAGGCGAAAAAAGGTGAGAAATAATTAACAGCACTAAAGGAAAGTATGCAGATAACAATAAGTCACAAAACCAAAAAAAAAAAAAAATCCTCAGGAAGAAGTCTTTTAAGGTCTTTGACACCTATTGTTTTTCTTCTTTTGGCCCTATTATTACTATTAACATTTTGTGTTATTCTACATATACCACTGGGTTTCGGGAAATTTCTTCCATGGAGAATAGAGTACTTCTTTTGCCCGATCTTTTAACGGGAAGAAAAAAAAAAAAGGGGGGGGGGGGGGGNAAATTTTTCACAAATGTATTTCGAAAAAGATCACCTCGAATTCTGATTTGGTCCCCAATTTTTCATTTGGCTGGTTTTGACCACGTGCGAATAGTTAGGCCTACACACTTTATGTTTTTTATCTAGAAGGCTCAAATTGTACCTGAAATTTCAAAACTGGATGCTTTATTTAGATCACAGGTCATTTGACATATTTCTATACCCTGACACTGGCTGGCAGGGCCCCCCAAAGGGGATTTTATATATTAGCGGATTAATTGGGTTGTACACAGTGAATGATTTGCCCCTCTAAAAGGTGTCACAAACCTTTAAGAGCAATTGATGGTTGGGATTTTCTTTTTGTTGCTGCTTAAGTCGTTTAATAGCAAATACAGAAAATTCCATACCTCTGATTATTATGAGCGTAGGTGAGGGCTTCCATTATTATTTTGACTTCAGGGGTTGTAATATTACTTAGGCTTTTATTACGGATTGTTAATGCGCCACTTAACAACATCAGGTTTAACCGCTTGTTGTTCTGGCAAAGTTGTTGGCCTCGAAGGTCTGATTCGCACAATGGAGGGTGATGACAGAAGAGAAAATATTTTAACAGTTATCAGGAAAGTCATATCATAGATGAAATCGATAGTTAGGAAAACAATCATTTTACGGCAAGAATACGGAGTTCGAAGTAGACGAAGATGAGATGCTGTAATAGAAGATTTTTCTACTTAAAAAGTTGTTCGTGAACCAGGAGAAGACCACAATAGTTTCAAAGCTTGTTCATTCTTATAAATGCCATAAGGTTCAAGGGATTTGAAGGTTTAAGTTATGTGTTAGTTAAGTGTTGTATTGTCCACCGGCAACTTAAACAATGTATGATCATAGATCTACTACATAAAACGTATACCCATCAAACCACTCGAATCTCACCCACACGAATAAGGACTGGGGATCTTAAAACCCACAGATTAATCTTACATAATAAAAGGATTCGAATACCAGATTCGGGGGTATAGTCCCAAGCGCATGTAGGCTACATGCTAAATGTCATCGTATTGATAGAAGGCGTAAACTGATTACTGAGTTGCAGAACTGACATCTTTGCACTCTGGGCAGACCCATAAGGGCTCAGTCCTCGGCAGCAAACGACTTATGATGATGTCAATGGTGACGGTCGCCCTGTGTGTACCCTCCTGTCCCTTCCTCGCTGTACCGTTCCTTTTGACCTGGCCCTCTTGTAATCACAGTGTTGCAGTCTGAGGGTCACAGCCTCCTTGACTGATATGTCTACGGATAACAGGCGATCTTTCAGTGACTTTTCTATGTCTGCCTTATCCATCCGTAACATCTCCACCACAGGGGTTTCAGCCGCCATCCGATCAGTTCTTTCATTATCAGGGACCCCAGCATGTCCTGGACATTAGATCCTTGTGGTTCCGTGAAACCTGGAGGACAGCAGATTGTCCATCCACTCATGCTGTTTAGGACCTATAGGAGCATGGATTGTGAGTCTGTCACAATGACTGCCTTTGCTACTGTGGTCCCAGATAACTACTTCAGAGCCGCGATGACTCCCTCAACCTCGTTCTCAATTCGAAAGAAGTTGTTGATTACACTCCACTCAACTCAGTGATGACCCTGTCTCTCACTGAGAAGCCCTATCCTGCTTTCTAGCAACACAGCACAGACCCATCAGTGAACACCATAGCATCGTCTTTTCTCGAGTTATCAGCAATGTTGCTTAATCTCGAGATCGACTCTCCTAAGGACCCACTTCTTGCATTTCCTGCCAAGGATGATGATTACTTTCTGGAAGTCAGTCATGCGCTATCCAGAGTTGACCTAGTCCTCTTCCTCGACTAAGTCTTTTGCTGAGGGGACCAGAGCAGAAGTATTTTGCTGCTCAGTAGTATTTTTCTACTTGTGCCATCTATGACATCATCATTTAAATCCTGTGCTGTTGATGCCAGCAGTGTTTTCATGTAGTGGATGTCTCTTGTCCTCCACTACTTACAATTAGCCTTGACCTTGGCAAGCATGTCTAGATTTTATTGACATGAGTCCCAGTATGTGTCTTAATGTCGCAATAAGAGCTTCTCTAATGCACCCCAAACGATGTGCATACCCTTATTATGGATATATTCCAGTCGATCACACTGTGGTGGCTACAGCGTGAGGATTCCAAGGCCGTAACTGACCAACGCTAAGACCAACTGATGGTGCAGATAAGCCAGTCGTCTCTATTCCAGGTTCACGGCTGCTGTTAATTTCAGCGTTGTCATATCTCGTTTGCATCTCTGAATTATTCGTTCCCCATGGTGCCTGTACAAACAGGCTGCAATCAAAGATCACCCCAAAATATTTAATTCTGTTGCATTTCTATATTATGTCCCTGGAAGGTAATGGCGGGGAGATCACCCAAGACTATGTGGTTATTATTTTAAAGATTTGACCTCTTGCGGGGTGTCTTGTGAGCTAGATTTCATCACTCCACTAAGCAATGGCTTGCATCGTTTCGTGAATGCTTGTGACCATCTCCGGCCTATCTGGGTCAGTCTGTGTAATAATATGTGGATATCGTCTACAAACGTTAATGTCCTTCCTGGACCATTACATTGAATCTTTGTCATCCTAGCAGTGTAGATGTGGAATAGTACAGGTGAGAGAGGATATCCCTGAGGCAATCTTGGACATAAAAATATATGGGTTCAAACGTCCATGATCCCAATAGAAGGGGGACTTTTCTCTCTATAAGAGCAGCTGCAACCCAGTTCATAAGCCATGCATCCCAGTCCATATATACTGATATGGCAGTCTATCAAGGAGTTGCGAAGTCCAATTTTTTGTAAGTATCCTCCAAGTCGATGGCCCCAGGCGTAAACAGTTAACTGAGACCAGTAGGACAAATTTTAATGATAAGTAATCTAAAGATTATTGAACCTTCTTCCTCGAAAACATGACAAATTAACATGAAACTTTGCTAGTCTGGATGCAGTATCCAATAGACTAAAAGGCTCGAAATAACTACAATGTGTGCTCAGCTTACAGTTTTGTAGACAACACACTCGGATTTTATAAGACCCGATCGCCAGAGTAACTATAACTAAAGTCGATCACCGCCGCACGGGTTGATAGGTCATAAGCTCACCTAGACTACATGCTAACTGTCACTGTATTGATAGAATGCGTAAACTTCAACGGAGAAACAAACCATGGACCTATCCACTTAATGTAGGTCTAAAATGTGAAAAATGATAAGTAATCTAAAGAGTACTCACTCAAATAAGGACAGAATGGCATCAAACTTCGTTAGCCTCAATGCACTTATTTTTCTACACGGTCATCTAAAAGGCGCAAAATAACTACTATGCGTGCTCAGCNAAGTTACGATACCGCAGGTACATAACGGTAATTTGATGCCGGAGTTACCCGCCGATGAATGGGTTTTTGTGGGTCACTAGCGCACCATCACAGCATCCTGACAAGGTGGGGTCATAAATTTTCTAATTAGGGGTTATCCTCGGGTTCATGGAGTTCTTCGATGACTGAATCCAACTAGAAGAAGAAAGTATGGAAGGCCAGTTGGGCACACCATAATATTATGAAAATTTCATATTTTTATTAATTTTTTTTAAGGTGTTAGGACGCTCTGATGAAGGGGGACTTTTAATATGTTATTCAGGAACATTTTCTGAACCCAACTGTACTAAAAACAATTATGTTGCAATTTTGTCTAGGTCCAATCATATCTTGCCTAACCTAAAGGGGGACTTTTCTCTCTATAAGAGCAGCTGCGACCCAGTTCATAAGCCATGCATCCCAGTCCATATATACTGATATGGCAGTCTATCAAGGAGTTGCGAAGTCCAATTTTTTGTAAGTATCCTCCAAGTCGATGGCCCCAGGCGTAAACAGTTAACTGAGACAGTAGGACAAATTTTAATAAGTAATCTAAAGATTATTGAACCTTCTTCCTCGAAAACATGACAAATTAACATGAAACTTTGCTAGTATGGATGCAGTATCCAATAGACTAAAAGGCTCGAAATAACTACAATGTGTGCTCAGCTTACAGTTTTGTAGACAACACACTCGGATTTTATAAGACCCGATCGCCAGAGTAACTATAACTAAAGTCGATCACCGCCGCACGGGTTGATAGGTCATAAGCTCACCTAGACTACATGCTAACTGTCACTGTATTGATAGAATGCGTAAACTTCAACGGAGAAACAAACCATGGACCTATCCACTTAATGTAGGTCTAAAATGTGAAAAATGATAAGTAATCTAAAGAGTACTCACTCAAATAAGGACAGAATGGCATCAAACTTCGTTAGCCTCAATGCACTTATTTTTCTACACGGTCATCTAAAAGGCGCAAAATAACTACTATGCGTGCTCAGCTTAAAGTTATGCAGACAACACACTGGGGTCTTATCAGACCGATCACCATTTCCTCAAAAGAGCCATCAAGTCTCATAAGACCCCATCATCAGAGCATTTAACTAAAACTGATCATCGCCGCACGGGTTAATACGTGTGTGCAGTATGGCAATTTTTTGGTTTGTGTTTTTTGTATTTCTCTTCCTAAAGGGACAGGGATATACAATATGCTTCACAGCCTTGAAAATCCACATTATTGTTTCATCAAGTTTCAAACCCTTACAGGTTTTCTTCGTCCAAGCACTTCCGAGAAAATGCGGCTTGAAAGTCGGGATTTTCACTCCGCGCGGGCCGCCATAACTGGCCTTCCCGTTAAGGCGAGGCAGAGGCGTGACGTCAAAAAGCGAGAGGCAAGCTAGCACTCGGCATGCGAAGACAGTTATACACATGCGAAAAGTTTCCATGGTGCCTTGTTTTTATATAATCGACATAAGTCTTTTGTAAAGACTGGGAATACTCCCTGACTTTGAGTCCAATGCTGTAATCTTAGAGGAGGTTGTATGAATACCTGATGAAAAGAGCATCTGTCTCAGCACCGTTTGAGTCGCTTTATTAATGAATGCATAGCCGATGTATTGTTGTACATATCTTTTTTTGGGGGGGAGGGGGATTGCCTGAATTGTTCTTACAATGCAAAAGTATGATTTGTATGAGGAGCAAGTTAGATAATTAAAACGCCTCACAGCAAGATAGGATGATTTGATTGACAGTTATCAGTAGAATGTAAATTGAGAGTTCTACAACATGGACCCCTGGATCCCCTATGACATCATATCCCAACCTATGATCCCATGACCTATATGATGTAATATATGACCCTAATCATCATAACCTTTTCCCTCATCCATCCATCATTTAGTCCATGCGTAACATAAAATTACGGGACCACAACATTGTTAAAACATGTCCCGACTTGCTGAATGTCCGAGGTGGTGAAGCATAACAGTTTACCTGGTCCGACCTACGGTTGACCCATAGGACATGACCTCTCCTTATAATGGAATGTCAACAGCGACAGTACTGGGGCCGTCTTATTTTTAATAACCGACGCAGTGATAATTTATGTAAGTAGATGATATTGTAGGTGTCAGTAGGCATCAGATTTAAAAAAAAAAAGGTTGTGATCTGCAAAGCAAAATTATCAATCTGGTTTAAACCAGTTTTACTCCTATGAAACCCATTCGATGTGATGCGCAGTCGTCAGTTTTGCAGCGACGTCCAAAGTCACCAGCCAAATCATGTACAGAGGAGACTTGAATTTATCAGGTAACTTTAGACCAGAGAGAAAAAAATTGTCTCTGTGATAGTGCATTATACATTTATTTAAATTAGCAGGGACGTAATGCCAGAGGAAGTTTCACGTAAAATCCTATGGTGTACTCAGTGTTAGGGCGGTTCCTGGTAGCTACAATGGAAAGAGGTTACCAGGGGTGTTCCCGCGATCACTATGAGGAATAAATACGCTTATATTTATATCTTTCCAACCGTACAGGATTTTACGGGCCTTTTGTCTTGTGACAAATAAAGGCACTATCTCCTTAGTCTGGTGACAGACCGAGGATAATGCCATGGTTTGGTGACGTTCCATGGACTGGAAGGTGGACCTTCCTTGCGACTGATAGTCGGTTGCTTAATCTGACACTACGTTTCCTCCCTAATAATTTAATAATGCTATAGAGCATTTCTTTAGCTCAATGGTTCTTATACTAGGTAAGCGTATAGATTACAGTTATAATGCAGAAGTGAATAGTTGATATTGAGGGTTCTCAAACTGTTGAGGTAAAACATTCTTAAAAAATATAAAGTGTTGTGATGCTGAGCTGACCGTGTGCCACGCTCGATTGTGCCAGCACAAGCGTTATACGAGGAAATAACGTGCGGCACGGAGCTCACTCAGTATCTTCCTCAAAGCTGTGTAAGACCATTAGCCATCTAATACTCCGCACCTTAGACTTAGACCCGCAGTCGTTTATGTGGTCGCAAGGTCTCTGGTGTTGGTGTCAGAACGTTGCAGATTTTGACACATTGGGCGGTCGGTTGCGATGGTCTACCACAATCAGCTGTCATAAAGGGGAATCAATATTAAGAAGGTTTGTAAAATGTAGCTGCATCAGAAATCCATGCCTTTCCCTATCCTGACAAATGAATAACTATTAATTCAAAATTAAACGATTTTATGATGTTTAATAAGAATTACACTAACTATTTTCGAAGGGAGGAGTAATACGAGATGTGCTCAGATCTAGACGCGGGAAAAGGACTTCATTTTTTAACACCTGTAAAAATGAACACAATTTTAGATTCTCTAAGATTGAAGAACCTAATATTGCCGAGGGTGGGATCATGGGAGGACCTATTACTCCTCCCTTCGAAAATAGTGTAATTCTTATTAAACATCATAAAATCGTTTAATTTTGAATTACACTGCACTATTTTCTCACTCGGACTAATACGAGACTTTAAAGCATGTGTTCATTTTTACATCTGACAAATACAAACCATAGTCTAAACTTCCTGCAGCGAAAACAATCAACTGAAAATGGGCCTGCCTTATTTCCTTTGTCCAGATAATAAAGCCTCTGCAATCTCATCCCCTCCAGATATAGGTTTGTTGTAAAATTTTGCAATTGTTGTTGCCTGTCTCCAACCAACTGTTGACATTATTGTGGCCAGTGACACCTCCTTCTCCACTGCCTTGCTAACCACCGCAGCTCTCACAGAATGAGGCTTGAAGACTTTCATATCAATACCAGCTTCTGGCATGACTGATTTGGTCCACCTACTCAAGGTATCCCTGGATATAGCCATATAAGGCCAGACATAACTCACAAACAGTTGTCTGGAATTCCTGAGGCTGACTGATCTGCTAATATATTCTTTCATGCATTCAACGATGCACAGTTTCTTGTCAGGAAATTTGTTCAAAATAATATCTGGCACATGTTTCCCTAGTACAGTGGTTTTAGTGATGTTACGAATACTGATTCTAAGATAATCTTCTTTAATGATGACATCATCCAACAAAATAGTAACTATCGAACCACCTCTTCTGCCAGACAGGATTAATAAAAGGATTGCATATTTAAGGGTGAGCCTTTGAAAAGTAAGTTCCTCTGGAAGTCCCCATGAAGATAACAACTGAAATACCAGGTTCACATCCCAAATAGATCTGTATTTAGGTAGAGAGGGTCTACAATTGAAAACACCACGCATGAAACGTTTTAAAATTTCCTGGTCTTCTTCCCTCAATTTCTTCTCTACCAACACTGCTTCAATTGCACTCTTGGCAGCATTAATACTGCTGTAACTAAATCCTTCATGAAATTTTTCTGTGAGAAACTCAATGATGACTTTCACATTTTTTTTGAAATGGATTGATTTTCCCCTCAGTACAGTATAACATCCACTTTTTGATGTAAGAACCATATTGCTTGATAGTGTTCTTCCTCCATGAGGACATAAGGACTGAGGTAGCCTGTTCTGAAAATCCCAGTTCTTGTAACTTTTGCCTGACAATCTGCATGCCACCCGGATCAGTTTTTCTGCCATAGCGTGCTTCATTCTCCTGTTAACAGGATTAATAATAAGATCAGGCCTGACTGGCAAAATATATGGGTTTTCAATAAGTAAAGTCAAGAGCTTGGGAAACCAAATTTGAGTTGGCCATAAAGGAGCAATCAAGATCACCTCCACTTGGTCTTCCTCGATCTTTTGTAACATGTGGTATAAGGCAAAAGGGAGGAAAACAATACCCCAGTTGAAAATTCCAATGAAGATGAAATGCATTAACAGCCATGGCTTCGGGATCTGGTTTCCATGAACAATAATTTTCTAGTTTTGAGTTTAACCTCGAGGCAAAAAGGTCCACTGATAACTCTTTAAATAGAGATTTAACCTTTCTAAAAACCTCATCATTAAGAGTTCATTCTAAATTTGGTTTATACCTTCTAGACTCCCTGTCTGATTCAATATTCATAACTCCACTAATATGTGAAACCGTGATAAATAGATTTCTGTCCTTACACCGTAACCAAATTTCTCTGACTTGGTCATTTATCTTTTTCTTGTTGCTACCCATTTTGTTTAAGCTTGCAACTGCTGTTAGATTGTCTGAGAAGATTTGAACATGACAATCTGTAATCTCTTTGCAGAATGTTTGTAAGCAGATTTTAATTGCCATGAGCTCTAATTCATTTATATGACAAACTTTTTCCTTTTCTGACCATAGTCTCCCTGAGGAAATTTTAAGATTATCATTATAGATACCCCAACCATCCAAAGAAGCATCACATTTAAGGACCAAGTTAATCTTCCCATGAAGAATAGGTCTTGGAAATTTGTCAATATTATCACACCACCATTCCAGGTCTTCAATGCATGCATCAGACAGCAAAACCTTTGCTGAATAATTCCCTTTAAACCTTTTCAGCATAACATTTCTGAATGCTTCCAGTCTTTTATAATACACTTTTGCATAAAGATTTCCTGGCTCCACTGTCACCAACTTCCCAATTACTTCTGACAATTCACGTATGGTAGCAACCCTTTTGTTAAGTAATTCCTTGCATCTTCCTATAATTTTCTCAGATTTAGTTGCTGTTGGCTTAATCCAAAAATTTACACTATCAATTCGATAACTTGGATCCCTTGAAAAACAGATTTTGTTGGATGGATAGTAAATCCTGCCCCATCAAACACTTTAATGGATTGAGCCACATTTTCTTCTATGTCCTCTAGAGTATCACCAGTTAATAAAATATCATCTATATAGATGCTGTTCATAAAACCTTGACTTCTTAGCAAAGCCATCAGTGGCTTTGTTATTTTAGTGAACACTCTAGGCGCATCTGTGTACCCTTGAGGTAAACACTGGTATTCAAGCAGTTTTCCCTCAAATTATAATCTAAAAAATCTTCTATCCTCTTTCCGCACAGAACAGGAATGATAGGCATCCTTCAAATCAACTGATGCAAAGAAACACCCTCTTTTAACCAAGGTTAATGCTGATTTTAGAGATTCCATTTTAAAATGAATTTTGTTTACAAACTTGTTAAATTCTTCAAGGTTGAGACTTGTACTTGCTGATCCATCTGATTTTGCCCTGAGAAAAACATTAGTGATGAACTGAACTTCATCCCTATTTTCTTCAATTTCTTTGATGATACCTTTGTCTAAAAACTTTTTAAGTTCTTCTTTTATAGATTGTCTCTCTTCTTTAGAGAAATTAAATTCCCTTTGAACTATAGATTCTTCTGGAGGACCTTCCTCACAAAAAATAATGGTAGCCCCTTGAACATAACCCAATATTTCTTTGTCTTTGGTTATTGCTTTCCAGAAATTCAACCTATGTTTAAGCTTGCCTGCTTGAAAATTTTCAGGTGTATTTTCTACTTCCCTTAATGGATGTTCTAGCTGCTCCTGTTCACTTTTACTTACTTGTTCTGACTTGGATGTGGACCCTTCACCCTGCTCTACTGATACTGATACTGTCTCTGGTTCTGATTATTCCTGTTTGTTTGCCAATTCCAGTTTGCGTTTTGTTTGCTTTTCTGTTTCCTGTTTTTTCCATAACTGGGAATACTTTGGCCTGATACTTTATGCCTGTTGAAGCTGGCTTGTTGCTGACTGTTTTGTCCGCCGGAACGGAACGGCCTCATCCGACCGGCTTTCCCTTTTCCCAGTTTCTGAGATGCTCTAACTTCTTCATCTATTTCTTTCATCTTCTCATTCAAGTGAGTACCAAATAACATCTCAGTTGTTTTGCTGTGTTCTGTGTTGGCCACAAAAGGTTGTTTGAATAGAGGTTTGTATTCCTCGGATGGCCCTCGATAAAGACTTTCCAGTCTTCGCTGGTTTAACTGAAAGCTTTAGAGCATCCTTGGTCTTGTCTTCCAGTTCACTGAGATCAACATGCTCTTTATTTTTTCTCAGTTTCTGAATGCCATCTAGCACTTCTACAACTCTGTATAGGACCTTTGTCACAAGACCTTGAGTTTTTTGAAACTTACTCCTTTGATCTATCCCTCGAGTTTTCCAGATTAATTCGTTGGTTTTTGGCACAACAAAATGTTTGCAGTTGCCTGGTCTTCTGACCTTTTCACACAGCTCTTTCACCTTGACTCCATCAATTTCTGTGCAAAGAGCTGCATTCACTGCATCTGCAAGTTTCCTGGAAACATCAGGAGCACTCTCGCACTTTGCCCCAAGTAAATAAATCACTCAAGGGACCCAACTGATCATCTGTCTCCAACTCGTCACACACCTCATCTATCACTGAACTATCATCTAGATCATCCAAAAGGCCTGTCTTACCAGTGCATAGACCACTATTACAACCCAATCCTGCTTCAGATCTCTGACTTGCACAGTCAGAATTACTTTTCCTCTTTGAGACTAAAATTCTCCGCTCTGTATTGTCCACTTTGCCTTTCTTCTGAGTTGGACGAGCTAACTCATCCTCTTCATCCGAACAGGTTACTGATTATTCCCATGTTCTCATACTCTGAGATTTAGCTGAGATTCCTGTCGAAATCTGTTTGAAAATTTTGACACTTGTTTGTAATGAATTTATTAGATTTGAACACACCTCCCCAAGATTCTTCATTTGTGCCTCCATGCTTTTTCCTTCCTTAACTTTAGTAGAGTCTTTACTCTTACATTGACTGCCACTGCCACTGGCCTTAGGCTCCTCTTTCCCTTTACCTCGCTGGCCTACTTCCTCCTGGCTAGCTTTAGACTTAGACACATTATTACTTTTCTCTTTATCTTTCACACTACAAGTGATAAATTGAGACATCATTGTCTGCTTCTTTCCCTGCTTGTCCTCTGATGGCATATCTAACAGTTCTTGTTGATCCAGGTTGAGCCCCAGATCAAGATCAAAGCCAGACTCTAGCGCCTCATCTGCATCGCTGTCATCATATGATTCAAAATCACTGTTATATGGCTCATCAGACTCCATTTTTTGTTATCTGAATACCTGTTGACACACCAGCTCACATTAGATCTAGGCCTAAATAGACTAAATCTAGATCTAGTCTAGACTAAAAAAGTCGTAGACTAACATCGGTATGAAAGTTCTCAGACTTATTAACATACCATCTTACATATTAACAGTGTGAAAGCTCAGAGGCTTATTAACACACTAGACTAGTCTAGTCTATCTAGTCTAGTCTAGCTGGACTAGCTCACGTTAATATCGGTATGAAAAGCTCACAAGGCTTATAGCACATTAGACTAGATTAGACTAGACTAGACTAGACTAGATAAATAAGAACGGTGTGAAAGCTCGAAGGCTTATTAACACACTGGTCTAGATCTAGACTAGATTCTAGTCTAGTCTAGCCGCTCACTGGGCTAAAGACAGTCAATGTGAAAGCTCAAACGAACTTTAGAAATCGTGAAAGCAACGTACCACAATCTAACCTACCTCCAGGCAGACTGGAACCACGCTAGGCTAAGCGAAAAGTACACAAGACTCAAGACCACTCTAGCCTGGGCTCTATTCTAATCGTAACTAAACGTCTAAACTAGACTAGTCTAGAGGCTGGAAAAGAAATCAAAATCCTCCTAACCTAGACTAGGCTACATCGCATTAATCATACTCCACTGCGATAACAACTTAAGACTATGTCTGGAAACTAACTCCCACACATTTCAGTTAAGAAACAATTTAAAAAACACATTAAATCAGAAAATCCAAGCAAAAAACAAAATGTCCTCTCCCCGCATCAGATTCTAAGCACCGAATGAAGTCCTTTTCCCGCGTCTAGATCTGAGCACATCTCGTATTAGTCCGAGTGAGAAAATAGTGCAGTGTAATTCTAACATCAGCGTCATTTCAGATAGGAAAATATGATATTAAGGGAATACAGACATGTTTCTTTGCCGTCCATCCCACATAGGTATCAAAATGTCCTATCAATGTGATGAATGCAGTAAGAACTACAATGACCCAAGAAATTTGAGGCGTCATAAAAAAAAAAATAATAAAATAAACCACCGACAAGTGTTATTCAACTGTGAAGAGTGTGAGAAGTCATTTTCACGCCGGTCCAACATCAAATCTCATAAGAGAAACGGATGCCCGGTCCTCCGTTTCCTGCAGCAGAATAAAAAAAAAGAAGGGCTAGTGATGACCAGTGTGACGGCGAGCCCAAAAAAAAAACCAAAGACAGACAAGTCATCTCCAGTATGCAACTGGTGTGGGAAACATGAAAATCTGCAAGAGAACAAGTCATATTGTCAAGAATGTGGAGACAAAGGAAGGGAATGTAGCCGATGCCATCGACCTCTTCCGGAAAAGTTCTACACACAGTCACAACGTGAATGTGATACTTGTGTAAAGAAGACTGCCAAACAAGCTCAGAATCAGTCAACGTCTCGTATCAATGAAACGGTCTTTGATAGAAATCTACAGGTTCACCCTGTGCAGCCAACAGATGGGGACAAATCGGATCCACTTCATTTTTCTAGAGATAGTGAAGAGAGTATAAAAACATTGCTACGTGAAAAGCTAACTGATCTGATGGGTATCAAATGGTATATGTGTCTAAAAGTGAGGTTTAGTAAAACAAATGGGGAGGAGCAAGAGATAGAGACTGAACCTAGATCACAGACCGTACACTTGACTGATGAATATGACATCACTGATCAGATAGCAGAGGCGATTCTGCCAATGTATAGGTCATTTAAAGAATTTCAGGGCGAAGGTAGTGGATGGGTCGTAGATCAAATCACAAAGCTCACAGTAGAGTTAGGCAAATTCAAGCGCATCGTTGGCTCCTCCTATGTCCCTCTTCCCGAAGCTCTAGCGGAGAAAAAAGGCAATCTTAAACATACAGAATAGAGATAACTTATATTTCTGCTGGTCTGTCTTGACTAGTCTACACACAGTGCACAGGCTGAATCAACCACACAGAGTTGGACACTCTACTCATCGAATTCAGGAGCTTGATATCAGCGGCATTGATTTTCCAATGTCCCTTGAACAAGTCGGGAAATTCGAGAAACAGAACCACATAGCCATAAACGTATTTCGATACGAAAACAACAAAGTTTATCTGCTCCGTATTACCAAAGGTCGGTTTGCAAAGAATGTCACTCTCATGCTGATCACATATGGAGAGACCCAGCATTATTGTCTCATAAGAAATATCAATCGCTTGCTCAGTGATAGAACAAAACATAATGGCAATTTTTTCTACTGTCACTACCGCCTTCATGGATTTGTATCCCATGAAAATTTGATGCAGCATGAACCAAATTGCAGTCCTCATGGTCCTCAAAAGATAAAAATGCCAGAGGGAGACGAAGCAATGTTAAAGTTTCAAAATGTCCACCAACAGTTCCGAGTCCCCTTCGCCACATACGCGGATTTCGAGAGCTTTGTGTCTAATGTTGATCAAAGTGACAAGGATGGTCCGATCAATAGCAGCCAAAGTGGATCGACTGCCAACCAAAAGCATGAACCATGCTGCTTCAGCTACATTGTAGTCAGCAGCAATCTCGAGTACAATAAGCCAGCTGTAGTCTAAAGAGGCCCCAATATTATTTCACACTTCATTGAATGCTTGCTGTTGGAAGAGAAAGAAATTGCAGACATCCTCTCAAACCCAAAACCAATGATCATATCTGAGGACGAAGAAAGGCAAATCAGGATGGCTGAAAAGTGTCATATTCGTCACAAGCCATTAGGCCGTGACCGCGTTCGTAATCACTGTCATATTTCAGGCCTATTTGTTGGCCCGAGTCACAATTCATGTAATCCAGCTTGGAAGTTCAGAAAAATGGGCCCAAAAAAGGATAATTCAAAAGGGAACTACTTTATGCCTATCCTGATGCATAACCTGCGTTTTTATGACTCTCATCTGGTTTTAAAGGCCACTGACCACATGCTCAAACAAAAACTGCCTTCTATACCCAACAATGAACAGAAATACATTAGCTTCAGTACCGGGAATCTCCGATTTATTGATACATTCTGAATACATCACCTGAGAATCTCGTAATTAAAATGAAAAGAGATGGAAGTGGAATGTTTCAGTTACTTGTTCAGCACTTTCCAGATCCTCAGCAGTTTGAATTGCTTCTCAGAAAGGGGGTCTCTTCGTACAGCTGGGTTGAAGGCATTGAAAAATTTGCCCACAACAGCTTGCTGTCCAAAGAGAATTTCTCTAATGACCTCACCAACGAAGCTATTAGTGATGAAGATTACGAGCATGCACAAAATGTATGGCAAACCTTTGCCATGCAGTCGATGGGAGACTATCATAATCTCTACGTCAAGACTGACGCCATTTTATTGGCATGTCTTTGAAAACTTCAGGTCCATGTGTCTCGAATTCTATGAACTTTTTTCCTGCCATTATCCAAGCTCGCCCGGCCTTGCATGGGAATCAATGCTTCGCATGTCAGGCTGTGAGCTTCAACTTCTCGAGGACATTGATATGTACTTCATGTTCGAGAAGGGCATAAGAGACAGAATGTCCGTCGTCACCAAAAAATATGCCAGGGTAAACAACAAGTATCTGCCTGAAACATATGAGGAATCTGAACCCTCTCAGTGCATAATCCTCAAAGACGTGAACAACCTGTAGGGACGCGGTACGGTATGTCAGAAAAGTTACCAGAGAGAGATTTTACTTGGTTGAATCAGGAGGAGATCAATCAGCTTGATGTAACCTCCATTCCCGATGACGGTGACACTGGTTACCTATTGGAGGTGGATTTGCTGTACCCTTCCGAATTACATGACTCACACAACTGTTACCCACTGGCACCAGAGGTGGTAACAGTCTCTGACGAAATGCTCTCAACATATTCACTGAGTCTCAAGTCAAAAAGGAATATCAAAGGGAAACCAACACCCAAACTCATTCCAAATCTCATGGATAAAACCAATTACATAGACTAGTTCACTACCGAAATCTGAAGTACTATTTCAGGCATAGATTTTAACACCGAACAAAGGAGACTGGCCAAAACCGAGTTTGAAAAAGACCTATTCAAGCTTTTCAATAACAGTGTCTTTCGCAGATCGATGATGAACACCAGAAAACACACCTATGTCGAACTGGTTAACAGTCGGAAACGGCTGCGTAAAGTCATTGCCAAACCCAGTTTCAAGAGTTTCAAACTCTTCAACGAGACTTTTGCAGTTGTAAACTTGAGAAACACCACTTTAAAATTAAATAATCCATCTACGCAGGATTCGCCATCTTGGAGTTATTCAAGGTGTTCGTGTACAGATTTCACTATGCTATTCATTGTTCCTAAGTATGGGAGGAACGTGCAGCTCCTCTTCACCGACACTGACAGTTTCTGTTATATGCATTCGGACTGATGATGCTTATGCCGACATGCTTGAGCACGCTGATCTGTATGATTTTAACAATTACCCGGAGAAGCATCGCTGTTCTCCAACAAAGAAAGAAAAACAAGAAAGTGTTGGGTAAAATGAAGGATGAAACGGGGGGGAAGGAGGTTTCTATCGCTGAAATTGTTGGCCTAAAGCCAAAAATGTACAGTATCAAATGCCAGAGCGGGACAAGAAAACCGCCAAACGCATTTCAAAGTCAACAATAAAGAAGCAGGTGTAATACAAGGTTGAAATGGAGCACTAAGTCATAGAAGTCAAGTAGGATAAAGGGGGAAGTGCTCAAGAAGACAAATGCAGAGAGAAAATGAAAGAAGGAAAGAAAGTCATGTGGTGGGAATCGAACCCGCGACCTCTGCGTCGGCATCCATCGCCTCGCTGTCAGTTTGGACTCAGGTAGACGTCTACACACGACCACGCCGCCACTCCAAAAAAAAAAAGTGGCTTTGTGGCCGGGGTCTTTCCCGAAGCCGAACAGAAGACTAGCAGTCATAGCGCTAGGCACGAGACTCACACACACACCACAAGCTTCCCCGCCCCCCTCTTCAACCAAAGGCCGTTGGGCGTTCATTTGGTAACTCAGCAAGACAAACACACAGACGTTCACACAACATTAAACATAGTGAACAAGACAGGGTCATTTCATTTAGTGGTGACATAGGTGTAATACAAGGTTGAAACGGAGCACTAAGTAATAGAAGTCAAGTAGGATAAAGGGAGAAGTGCTCAAGAAGACAAATGCAGAGAGAAAATGAAAGAAAGAAAGATCTGGCGAATATGAGTAATGTTCCTATAATGATGGAGTGCGTTATCTTTTGATTGCAATTGATGTGTTTTCCAGATATCTTTTTGTTACTCCTTTGCATAAAAAAAAGCCATCCACAATTCTTGAGGGCTTTAAAGTCATATTTTCAACTGCAAGAAAACCTGAAACTCTGAGAACTGATGCGGGCCAGGAGTTTAAAGGGAAAGCCATAGAAAGATTTTTCACAGAACACTCTTATTCAGATGTAAAGGCAAATTATGCCGAAAGAGCAATTCGCACCCTAAAAATGAGTCCGTATCGATACTTGACTCACAAACAAACCTATAGATATGTTGATGTGCTGAATGATATTGTCGATGGTTATAATCACCACGTTAATTCCTCGTTATTAAGGCAACAACCCTCTGACATAACTCTCTCCGATGTAGCAGTGACTTGGAAACCATGTATGTCGACTCTTTGAAACCATCTACAACCATTTACAAACAACAAAAACGCTTCCGCTTTGCAGTCGGTCAGAAAATGGTAACTTCCTACAACCGATACATATTTCAGAGAGATTACCAGGAGAAGTGAACGGATGAGATATTTTTCATTGCGAAACGGTGGTATAAGATAGGCATTCCAGTTTACATGGTTAAGGGTCATCAAGGCAACCTAATTAAAGTCACCTTTTATGATATTGAGCTTCAGAGCGTGGAAAGGGCAGGAGATGAGCCATGAAAAATTGAGAAAGTCATAAAATCAAGGAAGCGTCATGGGAAGAGAAAATTTTGTCAAGTGGTTAGGATTATCCAGCTCAGTTTAATGAATGGGTCAGTGAGGAGAACATTACCAATATATAGCAGTAGTTTGTGGAGCTCTCATCATTTGTTCCCCAAATGCTGCAGTGTGAACATGTTTGGTTGTGAACTCTGCCACAAGATGTTTCCCAAAGGAGATAATCTGAAACGTCATTATCTCTGAAGTCATCAGTCTACACCAGATAATCAATATAACAACGAGGCTTCGGGGATGTTTCAGTACATCCTTTCGCCGTGATGATGGGACCGACATCTTGTGGTAAAACATTCTTCCTAACGATACTGTTGGTTCAAAACTAGTCTCGGATTTCCCTGCCATCACAGCGGGTAATATGGCTGTATAAAAGATGGCAGCCACTTTACAACGACATTCAACGTGAAGTGCGCCCCACTGTGGAATTTGTGAAGGGAATACCAGATGATTTAGAGGAGGACCACTACATAAATCCACTCATTAGAAACCTCATCGTTATCGACGGCCTCATGAGTACATGTGTCAAGGATTCTCGAATAAATGACGTTGAGGGCAGCCACTACAGAAATCTCTCAGTAATTGCCCTCAAACAGAACCTTTATTACAGCAAAGGCCCAACCCAGAGACATAACTGTCATTACCTGACTTTGTTTAATAACCCAGTGGATAAAGGACAAATTGTGACACGTGCTCGTCAGATGTATCCAGAGATCTATATGCGCTTCGTCCTCAAATTTGAAGCTGCAACGCAGAAACCATATGGTCATCTCATCGAGGACCTTAAACCGTCCACGTCAGAATCAGGCATACTCCATGACAACCTGTTTGCTCCGCCTTAGATTGCTATAAATGATGAAACAGCTGCTCCACTCAGCGACAAGGAAACTCAAACTGCTATATATGATGAGACAGCTGACTCGCTCAGGCACAAGGTATCGACAGTCAGCCAAAGCAAACGTATCTCTCTGAGAGATCAAATATGGTTTCCTGTGACGACTGTGGTCTTTTGTTTGAAACATACATGATTTCCAGCATCATGCGAGAGACTGATGTGCAATGCATGATGTACCTAGGAAAGTGAAAAAGTTAGATGATCAACGTGCATCCGATGACTTCCCAGAAACTACAGAGGCCAGCAATAACGCTGATGATACAGGTGGGGAAGCTGAGGCATTTAAAAGACTTGTGCGATGGGCTAAATTAACAAATCAAGATGACTGGGCGAGGAGAGTAGAAAAGTATGAAGATGAAGGCCTGAGCTCAGAAGATGCTCCCGGATTATCTGCAAGCTTTAAATATAAACTATAGCACATTGCTCTCGTATATCTTGCAAGTACACAGAAGCCCACTACACAGGCAGGCCATGAGCATCATTGAGGACTATTTCCGCAAGGGTTACCCTGCTGAACGGACTATAAGACTGAAATTTAAAAACACACTCCACAGCTGAAAGACTATTTGGAGAATTACGAGACATCAGATGACTAAGATGCAGGCACTGACGATGATGACACAGAGTGAAGTATTTCAGTGAGAGAGTCAAATCACCTTTTTATTCATATCACGGGAAAGGGTTTGTACAACCCAAGACATATCACTACTGAGTACTGTGATGAGGACGGTGGTCGACACTTCTATGAATGTCCATTAAAGTCATATTGATTGTATCACTGTAAGGACACGCGCAGGATGGGCCTCCGACCTATGCCTGTTCTATGAACAGAGGTAATAAATTAACGATGTAATTTGAGAGTTGTGTTTTTCTTACTGTATAATTTGCATGGCTTGTTCAGTTAGGAAGAGGGTGGACCGTGAGGAGGAACCATGAGGAGGAGGAGGAGAAACCATAAGGAGGAGGAAGAACCATGAGGAGGAGGAGGAGGTAGACCATGAGGATGGATGGATGGATGGATGGATGGATGGATGGATGGATGGATGGATGGATGGATAAGGTTATGATTATTAGGGTATAATTTGCATGACTTGTTCAGTTAGGAAGAGGGTGAACTGTGGGGAGAAGGAGAATGAGGAGAAGGAGGAGGAAGCACCATGAAAAGGAGAAGGAGGAGGAGGAGGAAGCATGAGGAGGAGGAGGAGGAACCATGAGGAGGAGGAGGTCGACCATGAGGATAGATAGATGGATGGATGAGGGAAAAGGTTATGATGATTAGGGTCAGATATTACATCATAAAGGTCATGGGGTCATGGGTTGGGATATGATGTCATAGTGGATCCAGGGGTCCACGTTGCAGAACTCTCAGTTTACATTCTGCTGTTAACTATTGGCTCAGGATATTTTATCTGCGCTAAGGGCGGTGCTAATTGCATCATGGTCATAAAGCAGTCAATATGCTATAAAGAGTCAATCAGAAAATTGGCACATCGACGCCAAAATCAGTTTGACACCCTTATGTTGGTGAGAGATGATTACGGGAATACTTTGAAGATTACTTGTGAAACGTTTCATGTGGTTTGGAAAGAAAGAACAGGTCTTCACGATCAAAGAGAAAATGAAATGGACCATAGCACTGGCATACCATGTTGAGCATAGCAGCGGGGGCGAGATGGGGGAGCGGATGGCAGAGGGGGAAGGGGAGGGAAAGAGGGAAGGGTAGAGAGGGAAGGATGATTGGGCGCAATTTCAGAAGTGAAGCAAAGATGTTGTAACGTCTTGTGGATGGAGAGAGAGAGAGAGAGAGAGAGAGAAGGGTGGGAGAGGGGAGGGGGTTAAGAAGCAATACGCGAAAGTGAGGGCGCTCTTTCTGTCTCTCTCCCTCTGACTCGTTTATTTTCTTTTTGCCTCACTCCCCCTTCCCCCNCCCCTTCCAACCTCTCTCCCCCCTCATTCCCCCCCCTTGCCTTGTACTCCACCTTATCTTCCTTTCCTCTCTCTCTCTCTCTCTCTCTCTCTCTCTCTCTCTCTCTCTCTTTCTCTTTCTTCCCATCCCAGGAATTGTGCCCACCTAACCCGTACTGGGAACTATCTCATTCTCCTCTTTGAACATGAACACCGGTTCCTTCTTTCAAAACCACAAAAGGTTTCATGGGTATTCGACAGACTATACAATTTTTGCGTCGATGTGTCCGCTTTTTGACCGGCTCTTGAAAGCCTGTTGACTGATTTATGTCTTGTGACGCAACTAGCACCGCTCCGAAGCGCAGAAATCGTTTACTGAGACAATGGATAACTGTCAATCAAATCCTGTCCGGCTGTGCGGCGTTTAAATTATCTGATAGTCTAGTGCTCCTCAAGCAAATGACAATTTTATATTGTTGGAACCGTAGGACAGTGAGAGCTTACTAAACCATACAGCAGACATCCATATAGGCTATGCATACAATAATAAAGCGATTCAACCAGTGCTCAAGACAGGTGTTCCTTTTACCACATCGCGATGCAAGTAGAATAGAGGACTTCTAAAAATTGCGGAATAGTATTCATGGTCATATTACATCGCTGATATACTATTCAAGAACTTCGTCAGCTACGATCATAAAAGGTTACAGACTTCTAATTGGCTGAAAATAACATGTTGTTACATGCGTTAGGAAGACAGTAAAAAATCTGTCCTTTGGACAGATTGTGGAGAATGGGCCCTAGATTTGTGAACCTACCTGCGAATTATTTTACATTCTCTCCTGATTTTGTAAATTAAACCTGAAGTTTGGGTCATTCGCTTCGGTTTCGGTGTGGCCTTCTGTGCGGAGCACTTGTCGTTAAGGAAACTGGTTAGCTTGTTTAGTCAGTTTACACCTTTCGATGTATCGGTTCGCAGCTCGAAAACGAACTGCAAGATCTATATTTTGAACATCATTTTTAATAAGCTCATTGACTTCTGCAAATAATTAAAGAAGGCCTAGAGATTGTGGAATTTCTTGCAAGTGCCAGTAGAGAAAACAGTTTATTGGCTCAAAGAGGAAAATTGGATTAGGCTTCTGTAACCTTACACTATGCTTGGTATGCAAATCAGATCTAAGGTATCAAATCTTTGAGAATCAGGTACATTTGATTTTCAATTAGCTTTTTTAGGTTCTAACAGGGAGAAAAGGTGCATAATAATAATATGGTCAGAGTATTAATATTTCATGTGAAGAATTTCTGGAAGTTTCTATGACTCGTGTTCTGTTTGCACAAAAACGACCTGTATTTGTGCTTCAAAATGATTATAAAATCCTGGTATGGCTAGATTCCTAAATCTTTTAAAATACAAGTTATAATAAAGAACTAAGAAACGTAGAATAGGATTCTATCGTATTTTAAGAGAATGCGAATAGTTTAAGTGATAAAAGTGTTGGTTCCCTATCTGGCAGGGAGGTGAGGGAGGGTTGTTAGTTTATGTTACATAGATATGTCTGATTTAATGGGATGTTGTGAAAGTTGTAGCTGTTAACATTAGATGGGGAAGTGAGTGAGAGAGAGAGAGAGAGAGAGAGAGAGAGAGAGAGAGAGAGAGAGAGAGAGACAGGGAGAAGGAGAAAGAGACAAAGATATCAGTGACTAAATCTAAATAGAATATATGGGTTGTTGTTTTTTTCTTTTCATTAATTCTTTTGTTTTGATGTTATAATATATGTGGTTGACTTTCGCCTAAATAAACTTGAAACTTGAAGCTTGGAACTTGGTCTCCGCAAATGACAGCTGACTGAATGATACTATTCCTAAACTTCCTCTAGATGGGAGATTATGGCGGCATGCTTCAAGACTGAATTGTCATTACAGGAAGACTGCACCGTCCTACAGACCATATTAAATCATACGATATCTTATTATTCCAATAAAACAGTCTTTCAAGTGTCTGTCATAGTGATACTCCTCTGCTGGCCCCAGACAACCCATAGGGTTACATTATCCAAAGCCTAAATTGTTACACCCACTGCGCGCGTGGCGACCATAAGCTTACGTCAAATACGTTCTTGCCACATGGCCAAGCTGTCTAGCCAGTGCTCTGCGGACGGGTATGAATGTTTTAATTCCTTTGTGAACAGTAGATATGCCAAATAAAATTATGCTGAGGCAATAAAAATGCAGAATACTTTTTCTGGCTTACACTATCAAACTTTACGTTTGAATTTGGAATACCACAACCCTTAATTAAAAGCTGAATAATACATTGTCAGATAGAGATGTCTGTACCTGCTGGAAAGTAAGTGACGTCAGGGTTTTTGCCACAGGCTTCTGCTGATCGGGGAAGGGGAATAATCCTGGACGCAAGGGCCAAACCCGGTAACTCTAGCTCTCTTTATTGCGTCATACTCATATTACATACGCTCACGGTAACAGAACGATGCTCTTTCTTCGCAAAACTGACTCGGTGAGCGCCATAGTTAATTTTTAGAGAGAAAAAGTATTGAAAAACGAAAAATTATTTTTGATGTGCGTGTCCGACTTTAAGGATTGTCAACCAAAAAAATATGAACATTGTTGGGTATACAGACCCATCTTGGAGTGAGGTGCGAGAACAATCAACAAGTAATTTTTACAGATAGAATTATCATAGGTATGGTTAAGATATGAAACTTATAGATAATTCACATTAACGGTCCGGTTTATAAAGGTAGCCGAGATAAACTAAACTATAAGGACTCACTTCTTCTTTACCTCTGGAAACTAATAACTACTTATGAAATCGATTTCTAGTCTCATGATTTGCATATGAAAAACCTAATATGCATCACTATATACTTAGGAATGTCTGAATGGTTGATGACATTCTTCGATATCGTGATCTGACGATGGCGTAGTATACGAGGTATTCAACGAATGTCCTAAATTTGAGCGAGAGATCAAGTAACCAAATGAAAGCATTTTGTGTACTCCTATCTCTGCCTCTTTGTGGGTGTACCTAACAATCGTGAAAACGTACTGAAACTGCATATCTGTACATATCTGTACGTCGACAATGGCCTCACATACCATCAGATTCTACAGTCTAGTTTTTGCCTCATTAGTCACACGCTTCTTTGCATTTGTTAGCAACGGGACGTGGACAGCATATAGTCGGCAGAAAGGAAAGCATTATTATAGGTATAACTTTAAACTTTTTTTTTTTAGTGCAGAACGTAAAATCATTTAGGCCTGTGAGACTCAGACTTCTCTAATAGAGAAAAACTTGACACCCCCGATTTGTTTCTCATGAGGCGTGTGAGACCCAGACTTCTTAGAGAGAGAAAACCTTGACACTCCCTGATTTGTTTCTCGTGAGGTCTCTCAGACCCAGGGGCTGACGATACTAGAGTTGTGGGAGTACACATTTTCTTTCTATTTTTTTCCTTTGCCCTTTTTTCTTTCTGAATGTATCGATTACCCGATATATATAATCGATACTTTCGGACACGGCATCAACACTACATATAAAGCTATATCTCTTGTTCAGTGGTCAGTGTGCCCTCGGTCAGTCGTTTGAAGAGAGTGAGCAGTCCGTCCGTGCCAACTGAGCTCGCTGAAGAAGCCTGGTGTCCTGTTTTGGTCATTTTGGTCTGCCTGTTTCTCTTTGTCGCAGCAAGAGGTAATTAAATCTCAAGTTCTTAGCCTTTCAATAATGTTGTTGCAAGTTGTGTACCGTATAATGCTAATGACTTGAAATTCTCTCGTTTGCTCATAGAGTTATTCTGCAACTTATTTTGGCACTGAGACTTACAATTACATGAAGTGTTTGCTCATAAATATGTGCTTTCTGGACAGCGCGCTGCAGTTTGCAAAGACTTCCTGGGGAGACCTCAATTTCTTAGCCTTTCAACAATGTTGTTGCAAGTTGTGTATATAATGGTAATGACTTGGAATTCTCTCATTTGCTGGTAGAGTTATTCTTCAACTTATTTTGGCACTGAGACTTACAATTACATGAAGTGATCACTCGTAAAAATATGCTTCCTGGACAGGGCGCTGCAGTTTGCAAAGACTTTCGCAGGAGATTATTATCAATTAAGTGTGCTAGCTAAAATCTACAGATTAAAGAGTCGTTTCGGGCAAAAAAAAAAATAATAGTAGAGCCAAAATGTTGTTTTAAAATTGAGATTCTTGTTTAAGAATGTTAGCAAAGTCTACTACATGTATTTTAAATTTTGTGTTATTTCTTAGAAATGGTCATATTTACTAACTCCACGATAATTAGTATAGTCATTACTGTTGCATGCATGCCTGATGGAGTGACTCCAGTATACCCTGGCATGTCCACAGACAGTTACAGCTGTTTGTTCCAAGAGCGGTGGCATAATAACGAAGCGCCTTCTTATTTGCCGAACAATCAAGCTTTCAGCAACAGCAACTTGAAACTCCGAACGTCTTGGTACAGATGACAGCGCACTTTGAGGAAATTTCTCTCTGTATACAATGAGTGCGGCATACAACGCGAGGTCCATGATGTTGAAAAAGACGATCATTGGCCACCTACGTGTCTTGCGTTTGGTGCTCAGGGAATGAGCCAGCTGGTCCATGCAGTCCACCCCGCCTTTGGTTTTATTGTAAGACTCAACAATCTCCGGCTTCGACTTAATGTCAGTAACATTGGCATCATTGTGCATGGTGCTCAGCAAAATGACATTCTTCTTGGAGCCGGATTTATGGCTACGCCGAGTAGCCCGTTTTTGAAAACCAAACAGTGATTTTCCCTTTTACAACTCCCTCTTGTCGGCAAACTTTTGGGGCAGAAATGACTTGTTCCTCATCACTTTTTCAACAAGCGTCAGACCATTTTTGAGTAGGTATTCTGCCAGTGTAAGGTCTGTAAAAAAATTGTCCACAGTAACATTTGTTCCTGACTTTGAAAAGGGGGCTGTGGGTTCAATTGCTAAACTGTAACCCAACTTCTTCTCTTACTTTTGAGTTAGCTTTCCAAGGTATGGCTTGCCTATTAGAGGATAGCCATTCTCAGCATCACAAGCCCAGAGAAACTTAATTCCGTACTTGTCTACATGTATTGTAGAAAAGAACAGCACCCTCGCCATGGACCGAGTTGCTCATCGACAGTAAGCGTTGGATCTGGGAAGTAGTGGCGCAAGAGGCATTTTGTTGAAACCGTCCCGTATGTCATGAATGGGTGCAAATGGATCCTTCGCTCGTTGAAGCGGAGGTGGTTAGACAATAAGGTGAACCTTTTGCGGCTAAAGGATGCCTGAAGCATTTTAATACCATACACAGGTTTCTTTTCATGGCTCCAACTAATAAGAAGCATCCCAGAAGTGCCTGTACTGTATCATCAGTGTCCACCCAGGCGTCTCCAGTTAGCACGCTTAAGTGATAATAATCTCCTGCGAAGGTCTTTGCAAACTGCAGCGCACTGTCCAGAAAACACATTTTTACGAGTGAACACTTCATGTAATTGTAAGTCTGAGTGCCAAAATAAGTTGAAAAATAACCCTACGAGCAAACGAAAGAATTTCAAGTCATTACCAGTATATACACAACTTGCAACAACATTGTTGAAATGCTGGGAAATTGAGATTTACTTACCTCCATGTCCAAACGTTTGGCCGACGGACGTTTGGCCAACGGATATTTCGCCTACGGACTTTTGGCCGACCAGATGTTTGGCCGACCGGACAATATTGGCCGCATGGACGTTTGGCCTACATTTTCTTTCCACTTCGTTTTGGCTCTCGATGATTTTCTTGCTTTCTCTGTTTTTTTTGGTTTTTTTTGTGACAAACCTCATGTACATAGTAACTATGAAACAAATGTGCGTGAAATTTGATATGAATAGACACAAAAATATGCCATAACAACACGCCTTTTTTTATTGGCTCTATTGCAAGTTGTGTTGCTATACCCAGACAGAATATTACAGGAATCTGTCTTAAACACAAAAACACGCATACACACATACCAACAAACTCAGGCATATAAGCACACACACACACACACACACACACACACACACACACACACAACACACACACACACACACACACACACACACACACACACACACACACACACATACACATTAGTGAATAACGTTCGCTAAGTATTTTCAAAAAGAAAATTGAACAGTTTTAGGAATGTTTATCAAGTAAGTGAGTTGCTTTCGACGCAAGTGAATCTCAACGTAGCAAATCCGCCATCTAAAAACCAGATCTAGATATTTCGCCACAGTCGCATTCGACATATCGTCAGCTGATCTGTTTATTGACTGTCACATCGCTTCTCTTCGTTTCGATCGATACTATCAGTGTTTCTCGGAAACTGCGCGTCGTAATTGTATTTTATTAATTATATGCACGTTCGACAGTATGATTAATGAATTACTCTTGATTGCGCACAATATGTAGTTTGTTAAACCCTTTCATCATCTCTTATCACTTTTTGTCTCTTGTGTTTCTCTTACTCTAATTTCTTGAATTGAATGATTAAATAAATCTGAAATTGAAATAAAAGCAAGGGACGCCTCCTTCTCCTCCAAAAAAAAACCAAAAAAAAAACCCCACAAACAACAACAATAAAAAAAAATCCAAAAGTCGGCCAATCGTCTGGTCAATCGTCCAGTCGGTCAAACATCCGGTCGGTCAAACATCCGGTCGGTCAAATGTCCGGTCGGCCAAACGTCCGTCGGCCAAACGTCTGTCCGTCAAACGTCCGGTCATCAACTCTTGCTGCGACAATGAGAAACAGGCAGACCAAAACAGGACACCAGGCTTCTTCAGTGAGCTCATTTGGCACGTACGGACTGCTCACTCTCTTCAAACAACTGACCGAGGGCACACTGACCACTGGGCAAGACATACAGCTTTATATGTAGTGTTGATGCCATGTCCGAAAGTATCGAATATAAGATATCGGGTAATCGATACTTTCAGCAATTCATAAGGGCAAAAGAAAAATATAGGAAGAACATGTGTACTCGCACATCGCTAGTATCGTCAGCTTCTGGGTGACGAGGTTTTCTCTCTCTGAGAAGTCTGGGTCTCATAGGTCTCACGAGGAGCAAATCGGGGGTGTCAAGTTTTTCTCTATATAAGAAGTCTGGGTCTCACAGGCCTCACAGGGGCAAAATCGGGTGGTAAATAAAATTCTATATCTGGAGTCTGGGTCTCACAGGCCTCACGAGCGCAAAATCGGGTGTAAAAAAAATGCGGTCTGCGGTCGGTCACTCGCTGACCATTGAGAAAAAATTATTTGATCACATGTTATGTCATAAAATTTTAGAAGATTAGTATTTGGGACACAAAAACAGGTGCTCTAGGTCTCTCAGACCCACGGGCGCAAAACAGACAAATGGTGATGTTTTCTGGATGGCATATTCCAGTAATCAAACTTCTTGTTGGCTCTAAGAATCATGTAATTGAGAGAGATGAATGGACAGAGATCATGTGGCAGTTGGCCCGAAGTTTCTGAGAAAATGAGGCGTATCAAATGAGCGAGGATGAGTGTTAAAACAATGAGAATGCAAAGTGACTAGACATGTCTCGGAGTAGTAGACGTGCCATGAAATCCCATTGTCAGTGTTAGCATTACAATTTTAAAATTCAGTTCTGATCAAGGGAAAAGATAGATACTTTATTTTTCAAAGTACCGGTAGGGCTGATTTTCTACAAAACGACTATTTCTAAGCTAGACAGAAGTTTGGGGAGAGGGTATGAGGCG
>JAWQUT010000179.1:699332-711811 GCA_033807755.1 Ellobium chinense | reverse complement strand
CCCCCCTGGAGCCCTTATTACTGGAAGCAGGGCATGCCAAAAGAGGGAAAGGGGGAGATGAAATATACCCCCTAAGTTGTAGGACCACAAAGTGAAAGTACAATTACAGGTCTGTAACCTTATAAGTGAGTATGTGCTTGTCTAGGTACTTCCCGATCCCTGAGAAACCTCAGTGTGTAGAAATATCAAGGTTTGGATTCATATATATTATGTCATCATACCCTGCACCTGGTACACTAGATCCTTCGACTTTTTTTTAGTTCTCTTCGGATAGAGACGCAGGTTGTTTTTTTAGTGTCGTTTTTTACAACAGAGTTTTTGTCTGGTAGTGGCTCAAGTTCTTTCACAAAACTAACTAGTTCGTGATAGCCTTGTTCTTTCATCAGTCTATAGGGAACAAGCATGGACGAGCCACTTTTGGTCACGAGTTTTTGTGCTGTAATGCCAAGGGTGGAACAAGTCCGCCTATCCTTTCATTGTACCAAAAGAGGGTTTTGAGATTATGTAAAGAGAAATCCATTTGTAATGGACTATTAAGCCATGCATCACAATCTCAGGACATCTTCCTTGCTGTGTCGAGGCTTGTATAGACATTTCTTCATGCCTTATATTCGTGGTCTTTATTTCGCATGTTGACAACAGAACCTTGAGTGTTAAGAGTCCCTCTTCTGTGGCTTATATTAGGATGTAAGATCAGAGTATACTTTTCCTTGATCAAATCAACATTCCTTAGATAAAATTATTGACTCATATTTACACAGCATGTGTATTTGATTTTCGATGGTAATCTCTGATTCTAGTAATAATATTAATTATATTCAGTCTACACTATGTCTAATAGTAGGCTAATAGGCTGACTAAAGATATTGAGAGCGAATATAGTTTTCTTCGTATTTAAATTTTGTCACGATTCCATGCCTAATCATTCATCAAATGTAACGGCTTTATAGGCTTCACTAGACTAGGACTGGAATGTGCCATTCATTTTTTGAATTTCGGACAAGGTTTAAGGTTGAGAAATCGGTAGAACGTAGCAGAAGTCCCCATGTATTATCAAATTACGAGACTAACTTTTATGTAGAGATCGCTAAACATGACAACAAAAATAATGAAGAAGGCATGTCCCACTATATGTCCCATACAGTTTCCCACCTTTTGGCTGGAAATCTATTTAGAACAATGAGTCCTTCATGGCTCGTTCACTAGTGTAACCTTTGAGTTTATCTTCCAAAGGCATTCATGAGATCTATAGATTTCAAGGAGCGCAAGAATATTTCCTTTCGACCACGTTGCTGTCCCAGAAATCGATACACAATACTGTAGTCTAGACACTATGCAAACGTACAATGTTAGTGTAAAATAGTGTGTGAACTTTAATTACTGCAGTTTGCTTGTCTTGAAAATAAAGCAATAAATCAAGTCTTGTACGCGTAGACTTTGTTGAGTTTGATGCCCTGACTACGAAAATAGAATTACTTTGTATATCTGATGGATATTTATTTGTATACCGAAACAAATTACCCCACTCACTAAAATTTCAATGGCAGCCGCCGCCGGATGTTTCGGGGCTCGGCCGGACGAAAAAATATCAAGCAGTGCTTGATTTCTGGCAGGCCAGGATTTTTGGCCTTGAGCCCTTTAGATTTGGCGTCCACACGCTCAGTTTTACCATAAGATTTGTCTGTATGGGCAGAACTGTCCGGCCAAACTTCACGTGTAGAAGGCCCTTTTCGTGAATGTGTGTTTTGTCTAGGTACTTTCCGATCTCTGAGAAACATCACTGCGTAGAAATACCAAAGTTTGCCTTCATATATACATGTCATAACCACTTGCACTTAAGCCCTTCGAATTTCTTCAGCTCTTTTTGAAACGAGATGTGGGTTGTTATTTTGGTGTCATTTTGTTGTCTTTATCAGCCTCTGGCTAAAATTCTTTTACAAAATTAATAGCTTTATGATAGCTTTGCTCTTTCATCAGTTAACAGGGAACGAATCCCGGACAACATAGACAACTTTCATCTTAGGACAAAAGTCACACGGACAAAAAGTCACACGGACAAAAAGCCACATCATAGTTTTCCTTGCGTTCAACAGACTTTATCTCTCAACCTAACCCTCCTCTCTGATATCACTTACACAGGAATCAGGAAGTTGACAAACGGTCAAATACCGAACTCTGTTTGAGTTGACTCTGAACGTCATTTAATACAAATAACACAAAGGCGGGCAATTGTTTACCTAAACCAAGGAGGATGTGTTTTTAGTCTGTCTGTCTGTCTGTCTGTCTGTCTGTCTGTCTGTCTGTCTGTCTGTCTGTTTGCCTGTTGTTGAAAAAATATTTATTTAAAAAAAACAGAAAACAAAACAAAACGAAAGTCTGTGATGTTTTGCCTGACTTGTTTTTGTGTGTCAGTCTGAACCTGCCTAAGAATGCCCTTCGACCTCCGCGTGGTAAGCAGGGGAAACGTTCACTGAAATATTAAGTGCTCGGCTAACTGACGGGATTATGGCAGCTAGAAGTAGAACTTACAGTCAGCTAACATTCTTTCTGTTGAACGCAAGGAAAACTATGATGTGGCTTTTTGTCCGTTTGACTTTTTGTCCATGTGACTTTTTGTCCGTGTGACTTTTTGTCCTAGTGTGAGCAGTCGGAAAGTGTGTTTGGGTCACGGGTGAACACTAAGTTCGCACGTGGAAGTTAGAGACCGATTCAGGCAGTAGGTATTTAAAAAATTAAATTGCTGTGAAGTTAGCGTCCCTGTAGTGTAGTGATAACACGTTCGACTTGCAAAGTAACCAACGAAGTCCCTATGCATTATTTTCATCAAATTGTGAGACTAACTTTTGTAAAGAGGTCATTAACCATGACAATGAAAATAATAATGAAGAGGGCATGTACCATTATTTGTCCCATCTAGTTTCCCATCATTTGACGGAAAATCTATAATCGTAGTCAACCCTTAATGGCTTGCTGCCTGTAACTGTAATCGTTTTATTTAGCCTCCTAAGGAATTCATGAGATCTCTAAATTTCAATGTACCTAGGAATTTTTCGCTTCGACCAGACTGCTGTTGTAGTCCACATACATTGCTGTAGCCTAGAAAATGTCCACGTGCAATGCTAGTGTGAATCAGTGTGTGCCATTTCAATTATAGCTTTTTTTTCCTCTTGAAAGGCGTATACGCGTAGTCTTCGCTAATTTTGAAACGTTGATTAGGAAAATGCAGTTACTTTTTTGATCTGATAGATATTTATTTGTTTATTTAATTAAAAAAACAAAACTACTCCACGCAATAAAACTTCAAAGGAAGCCGCCGCCGGATGGTTCGGAGACCGGCCGGGAAAAAAATATATCAGGCAGTGCTTGATTTCTGGCAGGCCAGGATTTCTGGCCTTAAGTCCTTCAGTTTTTGCTTCCTCACGCGCAGCTTTATCTGAAAGTTTGCCTGTTCGGGCAGGACTATCCGGCCAAGCAATAAGGGGGCCTTCTACACGAACATTTGAATCGAAATCGTTGTGCCTCAAGATCGACCTCATCAGGCCTGTCTTCAGGCCGCTTCTGTCTACACGATACAGTTCCGTCTGATACACATCCGGCGTATCTGTGTGTATGTGTGTGTGTTTGTGTGTGTGCGAATGATGTGTGTCTAGGAGTGTATTATGTTAGTATGTGCTTTGTATAGGTACTTCATGGTGGCTAAGAAATATCGGTGTGTACGGTTACCAAAGTTTGGGTTCATACGTATTAACTGTTATATTATTATGCCATCACACCCTGCACCTGGTAATTTAGGTCCTTCGACCTTCTTCAGCTTCTTTCAAAACGAGACGCAGGTTGTTATTTTGGTGTCATTTTTTTCTACAATGGAGTCTTTTCTGTCCCTGGCTCAAATTCATTTACAAAATTAAAAAGTTCGCTCGGGAAAGAGTATTAACGAGCCACGTGACGTCACGAGTTTTTGCGTTGTAATGCCCTCGTGGGAAAAGTCTGCCTATATTTTCATTGAACCGACAGAGGGTTTTGAAATTCTGTATACTAAAATCCGTAGATAAAGCCCTATTGAGCCATGCATCACATTTCCAGGACATCCTCCTTGCAGTGTATTATTTTTATACACATTTCATTATATGTTCCTTATTTTCCTTGGCTGGCATCAGAACCTTGAGTTTCAAGCTTCTCTCTTCTGTGACGAATATGTCTTTCTTCCACATGCTTTCACGTGTTTATTCATGACTCCATGCCCGATAACTATTTTAGAAATATAGTGATTTTTTGGGCTTGACTACACTAGGACTGGAATGTGTCGCGCAATATTTATTCACTTTTTGAATTTCAAACAAGGTTTTAAGGTTGAGAAATTGGTAGAATATTAGAGGAGTAACGACAGAAATCCCCATATATTATTTTTATCACACTATGAAACTAACTTTTGAGTAGAAGTCGCTAAACATGACAATACAAATAATAATGAAGAAGTCCCATTATTTTGTCCCACCGAGCTTGCCACCTTTTGATGGGAAATATGTAGCACTCATTTCATAGCTTATTCTCTATTACTGTAATCGTTTGATTTTACCATCCAAAAGCATTCATGAGATTTATAGATTTCAATATACCCATGAGTTTTTCCCTTCGACCATTTTCCTATTGCAGAAATCGACACACATTTCTGTAGGGTATAGACACAATGCTAATAGTGAAACTGGGTGTGACAATTTAGTTATTCTGTTAGGTTTTTTTTCTTGGAAATAAAGCATTAAATGGAGGCATTATCGTGTAGACTTGCTAATTTTGAAACTCTGATTACGGAAATGCAATTACTTTTTTTTTTGATCCGATGCATATTTGTTTATTTACAAAAAAAATTACCCCACCCAATAAAACTTCAAAGAAAGCCACCGCCGTATGTTTCAGTGATCGGCACAAGGAAAAAAATCTATCAATAATTAATGTCTGGCAGGCCAAGATTTTTGGCCTTGAGTCCTTCAGTTTTGGCATTAGAATGTTTTGCCTCAGGATTTGCCTGTTCAGGCAGAACTGTCCGGCCAAACGGTACATCTAAATGGCCGTTTAAATCTTGACTTATTCTCTCGATCTGCAGAACATGCAGAAAGATAAGAAATTAACTTTTAGTTCATTGGGGACTGCTTTCAGCTCAACAGGTGTATTTACATTAAAGGTCAACCCCGCTTAAATGACCTGGATAGTAGCGTCATCGAGCTCAGCCTCTGAGGTATGATAGTGCCTGCCCTTAGGTGTGACGTCAGGGGGTCACAGGCTAGTCACAGCCTTGCAGGCGCAAGGTGGCGGCGATACAGTTATTGTCCGAAGAAGATGACGATTTCGACCCAGAGCTGTTGTTTATTTGTTCGAACTACAAAAAAAACAAAAAAAAAAACATGTCAATGGAATCCCAGTCGATATGATTAGTCTATGTATAGAGAGAGTACTTAGCGCATACGCTAGACCGGCGAACTTGACACGCAGACCAATTTACCCAACTTTACACACCAATTACTC
Source organism: Ellobium chinense (assembly GCA_033807755.1). NCBI lineage: Eukaryota > Metazoa > Mollusca > Gastropoda > Ellobiida > Ellobiidae > Ellobium > Ellobium chinense. The sequence continues at coordinate 706,291 of JAWQUT010000179.1, read as the reverse complement.
AATGACAGCTCAGCCTATCTGCATAAATTTAGCATTACTGAAAAGCTCAATCTATCTCCCTCAATTTCATATCAGTGACAACAGTAACATTACATCTCATTGCGTAAGCTGTTAAAGACCAAGCGGTAGGCGTCGCATTGCCTGCCTCGCCGTGGCTTTCCTTTCGCACCCGTACTGTGTTTATAAACGGTGGTGTTGTCTGAATGGCATTTTTCAGTGATCAAAACTTCTTGTTGGTTCTAAGAATCATGTGATTGAAAGAGATGAGTGGAGAGAGAGATCAACGATGTCTCTAAAAAGAAAATCCGGCTTATCAAATGAGCGAGGATGAGTGTTTAAAAAATGAGACTAACATTCAATCTGTCTAATGGAAAGTGATTAGACATATCTCGGAGTAGCAGACATGCCATAAAATCACACTGTTAACGTCTAGCATTAAAATGTATCAAGTTCAGTGCTGATCAAAGGAAAAGATACATACTATACTTTTCAAAGTACCGATAAAGCTGATCTTCTACAAAAGATCTACTTTTAGACTAGCCAAAAGTTCAGGGAGAGAGTTTTGTAGCGGTGGGGGTGGAGAATGGGAAGAAGTTTTGCCTATGGAGTGGTATTATTGAACTGTCAGCCAGGCATAGATCCAGATCTCTTTATTTTATAAGATAAAATGTATGATGGTAGCTTCACTTCGTCAGTGTGATGATATAGATTTCAGATTATAAATTGGAGGCATAGTAAAGCCTTTGATAGTAAGACAGATTATACGGAAAGCATTGTAATAATTGCGAAAGTTTGTCTGTTGCTGTATGCCTTTAGGGAACGTTTGGACTGGACTCATTCGGGTTGTCCGAATTTTAAAAGACCAGTATTGAGCTCAAATCCAGGTCTAAAAGATTTGTTTGGAAAGGAGAGGGCGTGGGGACCGTGATTTCGACTTATTTGTATTCGACGACTTCGTGTTTGACTGTATTATCCACTTCATAGATTTAAGGTTTTGGAAGCTTAATCTACCCCCTCCTCTCTCATAAATGATTTCAAATTCATCTTAATATCTAGGCACTTCTACCCGTAGCACTCAGAGAGTTCTGGAATGCAAAATAACTGTTTCCCATCCATATACGTAATGACTGAAAGCATTTTCCATAAATCACAGCTGATTAATGTGTGAAGTTTTAGAGATAAAATAAAATATTGCTGCAGTAAAGCACTCCTATGGATGCATGCTTTCTTTCATTCGAATCCCATCCATCTCTCTCTGTCTGTGTTTCTCTCTTTTTCTCTCTCCCTCACGCTATGACAAGAAATCAAAGAGAGGGAATTGCTAGGCTGGCCTTTCTTACCCCCACTCCCCNATGACAAGAAATCAAACCCCCTCCCCCAGCCACCGGCGGGACCCATCACTGTAGCAGCTGACTGAAATTGCACTTAGGTGTTGACATGGTATGTGAAAAAAGCGCCATTCATTTTCATGCTTGAAAGAGGAATTGGGATCTTGAGGGGAAAAAGTGGGGTGAGTGGGAGGAGAGGGACATGGATTCCACAAAGTAATCATGTAATCATATAAGTCTATACATAACGGAGTAGACTAGACTTATCTCAAGAAAATATACAAATCAAAACAACACACACACAACGAATGATACACAAATCTTAGTGTCTTCCACTCCGAAGCAAAGGTAAGCAAAGCAAGCCAGGCGTAGCTGTGACCCTGTGACGTCACCGAGAGAGAGCGAGCGAGGAAAACATGGGGGATGCAGTTATGTCGGTCAAGGAATGGGCACGAGATTTGACTCGCGTAAAAGCGATTAGCACGTGTGTAGTCATATGAGGGTGGCTTGAGGGGATTGCAATAAGTAATTGAATATGTACAGAAGAGACCGTGTTACACAGATATTGTAGTTTGTCTTATCATCAGAGAAACAACGGACAGCTTTAAGATTTAGGTCCAGAGGTACATAAGAGTTCAATATCTGACTCCCTGGTCTGCTGACTACTGCGATTATTTCTGAAATTGAGGCTAGATTACTTTTTTAATATAAGTTGATGACTCAGGGTAAGGTAACGACCGGGAGGAGTTCAGTATCGCAAGCCTATTATCACAGAGCAAGCCTGACCTCTAATATGGGGAGATAAAAATGAACTTGGGTAGTTTATCCGTAGTTTAGCAACATATTTTATTATGAATTTTTGTCATGTCGCTGAAGCGTATCAGTTGCTGTCTTGTGATGGTGTTGTGAATAAAAACAGCAGATACACTACTGCATGTACCGTTCAATCTAAACAGTTAGGTCTAAAAATTTACGCCAGAGCTTCGAGACGAGCAAACCAGTAATCTGCGTGCATCATGGCACATAACTATGCAACAAGACATACCCGACATTTTTGATGGAAAAGAAAGTTTTTTTTTTTGCCTTGTCTATCTTGCTGTCTGTGTTGTTGTTGTTGTTTTTTTCTGTCTTGTCTATCATGCTGCCTGACTGCCTGTCTGCCTGCTTGTCTGCCCTGCTTGCCTGCATGCCTGCCCTGCCTGCCTGCCTGCCTGCCTGCCTGCCTGCCTGCCTGTCTGCCTGTCTGCCTGACTGCCTGCCTGTCTTCCTGTGTGGGGGAGGGCCGAATGAAGAAAAAAACAAGAGGTTCCAATAACCTAGATTCTATTCAAGGGAAACCACTCTGTTGAAAATACTCTGTGAGCAAATCTATTAAGGTTACAGACCTGTAATGGGAAAGGACCCTTTTTTCCTCTATGGGCTATATTAACATTTTGAGCCGCCCTCTGAACCCAAATTTTAGCTTTCACCCAGACCCATACCAAACTGAAGCTCATTATGTAGCCCAAATTTTAAGACTGACCGAAACCTAGCAAGCCCATTGTAATTTTGAGCTTGGTTGCTATTTGTAAACAGAGCCTACATTTTTCACTGGTCAACACCAAACCCCTCCCCTTCCGCTTGAGCACACCCTTGACCTGGCAGTTCCAGCCCAGGGCTAAATAGTGCCTGCAAAATAGAGTAAAATGGACACAGTTTTCCATGATATCAAAATTTGCTCCCCGGAGCCCTTGTTACTGGAAGCAGGGCATGCCAAAAGAGGGAAAAGAGGAGATGAAATATAACCCCTAAGTAGTAGGATCCAATAGTAAAAGTTACAGGCCTCTGTATGGGCTATATGAGCATTTTGAGCTGCCCTCTGAACCCAGCATTTTAACTTTCACCCAGAACCATTATTATCAGATTTAAGCTCATTGTGTGGCCCAAAATTTGACCAAAACCCAACAACCCATTGTAACTTTGAGCTTGGTTGCTATTTGTAAACAGAGCCTACCTTTTTCATTGGTCAACACCCAATTCCATCTCTTCCGCCTGAGCGCACCCATGATCTGACAGTTCCAGCCCAGGGCTAAATAGTGCCTGACAATAAATAGTAAAATGGACACAGTCTCCCATTAAATCAAAATTTGCCCACAGGAGCCTTTATCACTGGAAGCAGGGTATGCCAAAAGAGGGAAAAGGGAAGATGAAATATACTGGCGTCCAAAAGAAAGTATACACCCTGTTCTAAATCGAATACGGACAAGACAAAGTGAAAATCTATGAAAACCCGATATTTTTTACAAAGACAAATTTATTCTGGGTTAAAATGAAGAAGAACTGTGTAGCTGGATATGGTTTTTGTACTTTACATTCCACTTTTCCAACCCTGGGGTTAAAATGAAAAAACTCAAAGTAAGTAGTTCTTGTCTATCTTGACCAAAAAATGTTCCTCTGGCCTGGTTTTTACTTCTTGCGGGTTATTCACTGTCACAATTCAGTATCTAGTATGTCCTCCTCTTGCGTTGATCACACAAATGCATCTCCTTCTCATAGAATTGACCAGTACCACCAGCTGTTGTTGAGGAAGCGCGTTCCAAGAAGCGGTGAGCGCCTGAAGCAGTTCATCGTTGTTTTGGGGCGGTTGGTCCATATTTGTCACAGCTCGTCCAAGCATGTCCCACACATGTTCGATCGGATTCATATCTGGGGAAACTGCAGGCCACGGTTTGATGATGTCGACGTTGTTGGAGGCAAAAAACTGCTGAGTCACCCTGGCTCGGTGAGGTAGTGCGTTTTTCCTGTTGAGAGATGATGGGGTTGTGCTGCTGCAAAAATGGGAGGACGTGGGGCTGCAGAATATTGGCGATGTATGCTGCGCCTGTAAGGGCGACAGGCACGTGCACACGAACAGTTCTATGATCTGTTGTGATGCCTCCCCAGACTATCACCTGTCCATAGCCTCTGTTCGGGGCTTAATGAATGCATTTCACCAGCAAATCTCGTGTTGGTTCTGCGATAGCACCGCATGCGACCGTCATATCGGCCCAGGACAAATCTCGACTCGTCTGTTAAAAGGACCGTTGCCCATTGCTGTCTTGTCCAGTGGAAGTGTGTACGCGCCCATTGGAGGCGGGCCCGCCTGTGATGACGGCGCAGGAGAGGTCGTTGCAGCAGCCGTCATGCTCGTATTCCATGGGCACTGAGGCGGCGTGAAACAGTCTAACGACTGATTTCACGGTGTCCAGGGATGTTTTGAGCAGTATGGGTAGCATTTGGAAAACGGTTACTCAAATGCGTTACCCGTTTGAATATGTCCACAGCAGGGGCAGTAACTCTTCGTCTTCCTGTTCTCGGGCTGTCTCTAGGTTACAGACCTGTAACTGTACTTTCACTTTGTGGTCCTACAACTTAGGGGGTATATTTCATCTCCCCTTTTCAGTCTTTTGGCATGCCCTGCTTCCAGGAATAAGGGCTCCAGGAGGGAAATTTTGATATCATGGGAATCTGTGTCCATTTTGCTTTATTTTACCAGGCACTATTTAGCCCTGGGCTGGAACTGCCAGCTCAAGGGTGTGCTCAGGCGGAAGAGGAGGGGTTTGGCATTGACCAGTGAAAAATGTAGGCTCTGTTTACAAATAGCAACCAAGCTCAAAATTTCAATGGGCTTGCTAGGGTTGGGTAAGTCTTAAAATTTTGGCCACATAATGGGCTTCAATCTGGTATGGGTCTGGGTGAAAGCTAAAACTTTGGGTTCAGAGGGCAGCTCAAAATGTTAATATAGCCCATAGAGGAAAAAAGGGTCCAATCCTATTACAGGTCTGTAACCTCTAGTGGATCCAGAGGCGTCCGTCTGGTACAGCCTAGCCACTTGACTAATAGAAACACCAGCTTTTTTTTTGTTTGTTTTTGGATAATCTTACACTTATATCCTATGGTTTGGGTGGGTTTTTTTTACATTTTGGCGGGGGTGGGTGGGGGAAAGGCAAGATAAAGACATATCTTGTTTTGCTCCTTATTTGCTTATTTGTTTTGCTTACTTCTTGCTGTCAAATTTTAATGTTGCATATTTGATGTGATGTTGTTTTTCAGTTGCATTAAATTTCTGTTCTCTACTAGGACATAAACATCGATTGCTGACTGTCTGAAATCACAAATTTTAATGCTTATGAGCATGTTACAAAGAAAATCTGTCTCTGTCAACAGTGACATTTTCACGTTATACACATAGTACTGTAAACCGCCATTGTAAAATAATTCCAATATAATGATGACACCAATCAAACACTCTGCGCGGGGTATTTTTAATGTATATCGGTCTGGTCCTTAAAAGATACCGTTACATAATTAACTGTATTTTTATGTAATTTTCTATGGCATTGAAATTGTTGAAATTTCGCCACACTTTGTAGCAACTTCGATATCTCCTGGTAACATCAGGGTTGCCACTGTGATTTCTTATTATTTTACTAATAATCAAGGCCAAATTTATCTAGATTTTTACTATATCCTCTCAGACTGTAAACTGATACTTTACACATGTAATTTAAATGCATATTACAATTATTAGAGGAACAGCTAAATCACTTTGAAATGTGAAAGGAATAAACAACAAAACAAAAAAAAAGGACAAAAAAAGGCAAACTAGTAACATCACTCAGAAACCAGAAGATCTAAATCTACTTTTAGATGAATGGAACTTTCATTTCCTTAAACGGTTTTCTGGATCTAATCTTTGAAAGTGCGTAAAATGCCCCAGTCTGTTTGTATTTAGGATAACAGTTTAGCTGAGTGCAGGCGATTATTTAGTAGTCGAGTGTAACTTTTTTTTTTTAAATGTACATATATAAATCAGTGTTCAGTATTGTCATTTGCCTACTTGCGTAATAAAGCCGAAGTCCCAATGTGTTCACTATAAATCAAAATAACAATCAGGCATACTTAAGAGCCACAATTTAGAAAAATAAATTAATACGAGTCTAATAATATTGTTCATATGCATGTACAAAAGTTTGGGGTAAAAGGAGACGCTTTGAAGACATTTTCATTTTCAGAGAAATGGGAACAAAGAAAGGAGGGGACTGCATCAGCTACCATTTCTGAATTAATAATCTGTTTATTTGTTTATAAACTATAAACATCTACCAGTCAATCAATCCATGACGAGAAAACCCCAATAACCACTGGTCAAGTAGCAGTGGACGTCACTTACCTATTGTCTAGTTCAAAACTTACTAAACCGTTAGTCTAATCAATGAAGCATACCTAATATTCACTTCTTCTAATTTTTTTTTAATTCACTCCAACACTGTAACAAAAACATGTACGTCCTCTTCTCAGAGACAACAACACAACAAAAATAAAAAATGCAAGACAAAAAAATGAGCATAAAGTATGCCAGTTATGATGAGATTCAGCATTATCATGGTAAGATAAACAGCTGATGCTCGTAAGTGTAGTTGACTACTAACTGGAAGTGAATGATACTCTCCACTGAGTATATCATCAACAGGCATTCCAATTTAGTCTTCAGCTCTGGAAGCTTGCATGTCAAGTACTTGAGTGAATACAGAATTTATGAAAGTAATATCGAAGTTCACAACAACATAACTGTATCTTTTACAGCACTAGAATTTTTACATCCCCCCCCCC
>JAWQUT010000179.1:680141-696108 GCA_033807755.1 Ellobium chinense | reverse complement strand
AAAAAATACTCTCTCCAGATCTTGACAATGCTATTTCCTATGTTCAAGTGGCAAGTACTCTAAGCGCAATGCTTGTTCCGAAGCATTGGTTGTACAAACTTCTAGGTTACGCCTAGCAGCCTAATCAGTAATACTAGTAGTAGTAGCAGTCAACATCGAAGGCAGCACGAATTTGACCTTTCACCCATGCATAAAGGTAACTGTCAGCCGCCGGTTCGGACGGCGCGGCTAAAAATAGATCGCTAGGGGCACTCCGTTTCAGCGAGCAGCGATCTGAAGAACCCTATACACAGTGAACTCTAAAGGGGGAGGGGGGCGGCCAAGGATAAATGAATGAACCAGTAGAGGTGCACAGTAGTCTTGAGGATTCATAGACTGGATACATCTTTGTTACACACTGTTAAATGATGGCTTGTTACAGAAAGATGGAAGGGGCATGGGGATTTTAGGAAAGGTTGGTGGTTGGGGGGGNGGGGGGGGGGGGAGAGATGTGATGGAGAGATGCTGAACAGCTTCTCCGAGCTAACTCAACAGTCAAATCATTTACTGATTTAGATCTAGACGTCTAGATCTTAGACCAGTGATTTCAACAGATCAGGATGGATCCAAAAGAATAAGTCTAGATCTAGATACTGTCCGATAATCTACTATGCAAACTCGTTTTTCACCTACCCAGAAAGCCATAACTGGAAGATTTTTACAAGGTTTTGTCATTGTCAAACTCCGATCAAGACCTCATAACAATTCTTGGCATGTTAGAGCAGTAATGTTGAGGGTAAATGTCTATGGTAGGAAACAGCAGTCTTTCTCTTGAGTATTGCGGTTATACTGCGCATATTATGTTCGCACATTACATTACATAGGAAATAAGATATATATACTGTATACAGGAATACGTCAGAAACGTATGAAAATGTACTTCCATAACGTATATGTGCATGGTACGTATGCTGATCTCACGAGTCCACAGTGAGCACAACAACGACTTTATGCGTCGTCTGTCAAGTCACGATATGAAGTGATGTGCAGTGCAATAGTGGTAGACTCTCTTAGGCGACAAACACCTGGGATCCGGTACAACATGTATGTATACGACGACGTGAAAATTGTATCGTGAGCTATCAGTATGGCAGCACAGAATGACGCCCCCCCCCCCCCCCCCNTGACGCCCCCCCCCCACCCCCTGTGGTGAAATGCCCCACATCCAAGGCCAGTTTTTTTAAATGAAAAATATGCAGATTAAAGTCGTGAAAATGAAACAGTGAAGCAGCCCTAATCTGAATTCTTTAGTTGCGTGAAAAGCTGTGCCAAAGTATACCGAAATATCAGTCCCATACTTCCTATTCCAAAAACCCACACTGCATATAGATGTATTTCTTTGTTTTACTATTTTCAATCTCATCTGCTTGGTTGTTAGGTTAATTATGTATTCTGTATCCTCACTAATCTTACTGGTCTCTTCCAGAGTGACTCTAGTTTCATTGTTTATCTTTTCCTTCCACTTTGTTTTAATCGCATTTTTAACAGCAAAGTAATCGAATTCTATTCCTGGATAGTATCCAATGCCAGTCTTAATTCCTTCCAAAGTTTTAAAATTTGGACCATTGAAAAGTTAAGCAATATATTTTATATCAGAGCGGATCCACTTGTCAATGAATAATGATCTGTTTTTATACAATACATGCATATTGTTGAAAATTGGTTCCAATCCTATTGGCCTGCCGGATGTAAGTACATCTTCATTCTTGTCATTTCCTTTGTTCAAGTCTAGCCATGTTTTTGCAACAGTTTTCCAAAAATGAGACCTAATTTTTGAGAGATTTTTACAGGTTTTAGAATGCACACTTGCCTTGGAGAAATACATAACTCCCCAAAGGCATTTGATATCAACAGGGGTTTTATTTTCTATTCTTCAATTAATTCTTTTCTGGCACTGACTCTTGAACCACTTTATTAGGAATACTTTTTGCTGGTCAGCGACGCTGATCATATTCAAACCTAATGACAACTGGTTAATATTATCTACTGAGAAATGTTTATTAATTAAAAGAATTTGACCTTTACTTTTATTTGTTCCCGTACAATATAGATCTAGAAGTTCACCGGCCCTCCCTTCTCCACTCACTAGCCGTCAGTTCTGTAATGTACGTTTCTTGTAAACATATTACATCGTATTTAGCAAGCGCTCGAAAAATAGACCGTCGTTTTAATTGCCTATGAAGGCCTCTGCAGTTAAGCGATACAACCATCATCGACAATGCAAGAGAGAAAAAGAAAATAAAAAATTAGGGGTTGTTCAGTTCTCGAGGTCGTTGGACAGGCGAAGTTTGTAAGGGTTTGTAGTTGAAAAGACAAGAAGAAAAAACAAATTAAGTCTCCTTCACAGTGTTTCTATTTTCAAACCAGTCAATTTGCTCACCTGAATCTTGCTTTTCCCCCGTTTTCCCCCGTCCCTCCCCTGCCTCAATAGTCTGGCTACCGCATACCCTTTTGCTTCTCTCCCCATTTTCACTTGATCTGCCCCTTTTTGTCCGCCCCGCGCTCGCTGATCGTGATCTCCTACCCACCGCCCCGCCGAAATTAAGACTGCTTTGTTATAGTAAGATCTTACGTGCCCTTTCTAGAGTATGAGCTTGCTCACTCGTCACGGTAGGCCTACTCTGATTCTGCACCGTGCTCACCTCTCTCCCAGTGCTATTCTCCACCTCAGCTGTGCTGTGAGCCGTGACAGTGTCAACAATAACAGTCGCAGTACTATGACGTGTTGCTGTCGTTTGTTGAGCTTGTTTTTGTTGTGTATCGGCCTGCTCACGGTAGTACAGGACAGCTCTAAAACTGCCACAAACGGGTACAAATTTAAGCCGTGGCTTTGAGGGTAAATCAGTGTAGAGGAAACGGCGTCCAGTTTTGAAATTAGTAACCCCTCCCCTCTCATCCCTGTATTTTTCGTCCTGCAACGCTGATCTGCTGAGTGCTGACCACTCCCAGTCCCCTCAACATTTTCTCAATTTCAGAGGTTCCCACTGACGTGGGGACATTTCCTATTATAAGCTTGGTTGAAGGCTTCTCCTCACCCCCTGCCACAATGAAAGGGTTTTTATCTAATATGGATATGGCCTGTTGCCTAATGGTGATGCCCTCCACCAACAGCTTGTTGCGAGCAGCAATGGTCTTAGGATAAATCATCCATAGCCCTGATATCTTCTGTGCTCCTTTAATGGTTTCATCTCCAGTCACAAGCTCACAGGCCCTACAAATCTCCAGTCCCCCTACCCACTGCCCTGCACTAGGCATGATTGACTTTTCCACTATAAAGCATGCAGCAGCTCTAGTCGCCATTTTGTAAACAAGTCAAAAACGGCGCTACACTCTGCAAACAAAGAGAAAAACACAATCTATATAACCAAGAAAAGAAAAAAGACACCTTGATATTATCAGAAAACTCACCGGCACAAAAACACCACAGGATCCAACAAGAAAAACAGGAGGGAAACACTGTAACGAGCGCAAAATACACGCAAAAGTAACCGAGCGAAAATATAGCTGCCGACTTCGACCCGCCATTAACCGGAAGGATTGACAGTTTCCGTTCTTTATTTACTTTGATCGATCACTAGAATAGGATATAAGTATTTCGACATCATAAAAAAATCAACCTCCTCCCTCGATATTTGCGCTCCGAAGAACATGCTTTTCTTCCCGGACGACACATTAGACTGAAATATTTCTGTTCATAGGCTAGTAAAATTATTAACGATGATATTCAATCAAGCAATGCTTTTGTCAGAATGAACTAGTGATTATAAAAAACAATCGGAGGCAAAACTCCTAGCGATGATCTATGGCACGGATGGAAACAGCTGCTAGTTGCCGAAGTTTCCGGTTGCTCCCTTGTCATTCTTTGGCAGAACTGTATGCAAAACAATAGAACTTATGATTGTTTATTTGTTTTTTTAGCAGATAATAAACACTGACACCGTGCAACTGACTGCATAAAGTCCTCCATTATCCACACAGCGAAATAATATAAATAGCGGTGGTAAACACTGCCCCCTGATTCATCCAGAAGGAGGATTTCGACAAGCCTGTGTTTTCCTTTCAAAACCCTTTATCTCAGTTAAACAGCCCTTTGCAGTTACAATGGGCAGGATTTTAGTCCTGTGGCTTTCTATCCTAGCCTAGCAAGGTCATAACTACCTCGTCTGCTAGAAAGAAAGAAAGAAAGAAAGAAAGAAAGAAAGAAAGAAAGAAAGAAAGAAAGAAAGACATTTTGATGGCTCATGACAACATGACATATGAGCATCCAAAAGTTATTACAGAACGCTAAACAGAAAACAACATCATAAACTACTAATTCCCTGAGGACACTACATTTTATATATCAAACAATCTACAGGTCTTCATTATGATGGTTTCTGATGAAAAGGCTGACTCGTAAAACTTTTGTATCCATGGATTTTAGTAAATATAAGAATTTTAGCATAATATCTGGGTTTTTGTGACAACTTTCTGGTAATAACTTTTTGCGCTCCTTAGCAAATCTGGGACAACATAATAAATAATGGAATTCATCACCTACATCCCGCGTACTAAATTTTCAAACTCTGTTCTGATATTTAGTATCTAAGCGTCGTCCCGTTTCTATTGGCAGCTTATGATTGCCGGTCCGAAACTTAATAAGGGCGTAGATTTCAGCAGGTTCCAAAAGATTAAAATAAGTCTCAGTCTCCATTCTTCCTTCAGTATAATTTCTTCCATTATTACTCACCCCGCACTCTGCTCGGCAGAATTGTATGAAGATATCATCTATTCTTCTTTTGACGAGAGATAATGAGCGTTAAAAAATTATCTTGAGAATATCAGACATAGTTGAATCGTGTATTTTGTAGCAAATTTTTAATATAGTTCAGCCATGGATATTCCCCTCTTCCTTGATTCTGATCACTACTACATATACATTGTGGAGAATAATTTCTGCTTTTACTACTAATAAGACTTGACTTAGAATCATACATTTTTTTAATGTCACATGCAGTCAGTACTTTGCCTAGTTCTCCATGAATCATGTAGCTTGGTGTGCCGGACTTCATTTTAAGCAACAGTTTGTAGTACTTCATACGAAAAGACTCAAATAGTATCGGTATTTTCAGAGTTCCAAACCTCACAACCATACAATAAGATAGGCTCTATACATTTTGTAAACAAATCAAAATGGCATCTAAAGGAATACATTTTGAGTTACATCGACTAAGTGGTGCATACGCGCTTTTCTTGCTACACCAATGTTATCTTTTCATTGCAATCAGAAAAATGCCGTTTTTAGTAACAATAACCCCTAGGTACTGTATTTGAATGTATTAACAATTTCTTGAACAGTATTATCAATTAGGACTTAGGCTTTCTGTAAGATTTCCCAAAGACCATTACTTTACTTTTGGTTACGTTGATACTGAACCTCCAACTTTGGCAAAACTGTTCGTAAATTTGACATTTTTTGCAAGCTCACTTCGGACTCTTCTGGTGACAGAACAGTATGAACAGCATACATCATCAACATTAGTGAAATATAACATACAACGTCATTAATATTGAACTCTATTTACACTCCCTGATTATCATTCTCGAAGAAAAAATTATACAGATTATTCAAATAAATTGAAAACAGGATCGGGCTTAAATTTTCACCCTCCCGAAAGCCAAGCTGGCAACCAAATAAATCGGAAACTTCTTCCTTTAGGGAGATAAAAGACTTAATGTTCCTATACATTGACTATGATTCGGCACATATTTTTGCCAACACCAGTCGCTGACAGCTTTTGAAACAATAATGGTATACACACACTTGGGAACGCTTTACGGAGATCAGTAAAGGCGGCGTATAATGGATTATTTCTGGTCTTTAGTAAACTCTGTTTAATCATTTCGTACTTCATAGTAATATATTTGTTCTTCTAATAATTGTATTTTAATCACATGTAAAAAGCGTTATTATATAGTCTGAGAGGATCTAGTAAAGCATACATAAATTTAGCCTTAGTTGCCAGTGAAAAGGCAAGAAATCATAATGGCAACCCTGGTGCTACAGTGTCGAAGTTTTCACGAGATGCGTTGAAATTTCAACAAGAGTATACGCCATAGAAAATTAGAGAAAACTACAGTCAACTATGTGACTGCAGTATCATTTGAAAGTCAGATCAATAGAAAAATGGTTCTTCTACAGCTGCATTACAACTGATAGCAGATTTCGGCGTGAAAATTAACACACCTGCAGTTTTACTGAGGCGTGAAATAAATGTGTTGAAATACCACATCCTACCCTAAATTCTGAGACCAGAGTTGACTGGTTGTGCAACAGAATGACACTGATTGTCTGAGTGATAGCTTTGATGTTTGCTCAAAGCACTCATTCTTTGCTTGCTTGATTGCTTGCTTGCTCGCTCGATTCATTCATTCATTCATTCATTCATTCATTCATTCATTCATTCATTCATTCATTCATTGACTGATAAGTGAAGAGAATTATCAACTTAATGAATGACTGCGTAATTCACAACTCAAGCCAATGAATGTCCGATAGTTTTAGTCTAGTTACTGATTTGTTGAAAGAACTCTCTTCAGACCTGAGATTTTGTGACGTTTCCTATGACGGTTGCTGATGTGTGCTGATGTGTCTTTACTAAACTGCCTGTTGCAGGATTAACCTTGCATGACATTTATCATTTTATTCAAAATTAAATGTTCTATCAATAATAAAACCTTTAAAAGACTCCCTTTTGCTTAATAAGGAAGCTATAGGAAACAGTCGTGACAAAAACGGACAATGAAGACATGACATCACAATTTCACAAAGAGAAGACAAAAAAAACTATGGCCAATAAAAAGATTCTACTTATCTATTTATTAAAAATCAACCAATTTTCCATCATCTGGCAAAATTTTAGTAATTGGGACTGCAAACACTGAAGTAGGAAATATTTAAAAATAGCGTACAATATCATTATTTTTAACAAACAAGGCTGAATATTTATTTATATCTCCTAAGCAAGTACTGTTGACAAACACTACCTTGGTATATACAACTTATACCTCAGCAGGCATCACAACATCAATACAGAGCATTATCGGAGCAGAAAAATAGCTTTCCTGTACCATTTTAGCATGAGAAGTGTTATACAGTAAAGGCTACAATAACATCAAACTGTCATGACTTTATCAAAACTAGGGCCTATGAAATTCAGAAAGACAATTTAATTTATCTCTTACTGGAAACAAAAAAGTGTTACAAACTTTACATCTAATACTGGTTTTCTCTCCTTTCTAAGCTTTTGATAACAAAGTTTATAGTTACGTCTTGTGTCTGTAAATTCTGGCGAGACACAACAGGAGGCTTTGAGGCAGCTGGCACATCACCATAGAGGCCTTTATTACCAAATTCAGTGAAATCGAGTTGCCCATATCTGGATGGTCGTTTTAGCTCTTCTACTTCTGGATTTTTCTGCCTTCAGTCTTGGGCATTTACTCTGGCAATAAATAGAAAGTGGGGGAAAAAAGTGGTATCCAGTACTTGTTTGTCTCTCAAAACAGTTTATTTATTGATCAGCTGATCGCTTTGTCCACCTCTCCCATGAATTAATTATAATCCCTAACAACATTTGGCTGTCTCACATGAGATTGTCACAGACGTCTTTCTTAAAAAATCCAAAAAGACGGACAGAAAGCTTTCTTTGTTTCCGGTTTTTTAGCATGAGATTTCAACATCAAAACAGTCAAATTTTGATGTTTTATTGCTACTGTGTTATCTCATGTTATCTCTGACATTTATTTATTACAGTAATCGTGTTTATTACGTCTGAAAGTAAACATAATCCCACTTTACAAACCTCCAAAACCATTGTTCACCAGTTATATCCCGTTTGTAATTAATTTGTTGAGTGGTCGAATAGTTATCTCGTTGGTTATGTTATGATTAATTGATTCTCTGAGAGAGTTGTCGATTCACAGTTTAATATGAATGGGTGGATTGCTGTATGACTAGTTGGTCTGTTAGTTAATGGATGGTTGGATGGATTGTACCTATATGTTTTAAAGGCAGACTGATAAAATGATGGACTGACTGAGAAAACTAGTCAACAGAATTTGAACAATTCTTTTCCCTCCCATGACTCTCTATGTGGATTTTGAGGTACTGAACACAAACATATTAATGACATTCCTTGTTTGACTCCGGTTTATGAGATATATTCAAAACTTTAACTTTCCTTGTAGAATGTTAGTATTGGAATTATAAGCTTCGCAATCCTCTACTTATCTACTTTATTTCATAAGATGGCTGGCTCTTTGCTTTTTCATTTGCCTTCTGCAGGAAAGATTTGGAGTGTTTCCTGTACCTGTTTGTTACTAGTCTGCTGAAAAAGACTGGCTCCATTTAGCTTAGTGGTGGGTTTCAATAATGATTATAATATTCTTGGTGAAAGGGTTTACCATGCTAATTGCCGACCGCTCTGCAGTTTGCTCAAACAAAAGTCAATAGCAAAAAGTTCAGCATATTTTATCCTAGATCCTCAGAGGATAAAAGTGAACTGTTTAGAACTAATCTCTAACATCTTACATGGTATTTGCTTCGGAAAGCAACCGGGTGCGGCTTTTCACAAACAATATTCCTGCCGGCATTAGAGTTTCTAAAAGTGAAACCAGCGCCTCTAATGACTTTATAAAGAGAGGTTTTTGAGATTTCGATGTCGCACTTTGATTGTAGCTGAATTTTCCGTCGCGGAGAGTAACAACTTGAACTGCTTCAGCCATTTTTAAATCTGTTTAATGAGGTCTTTGTCATTCTTAATCAACTTATCCTTTTTATTTTTGGGTTGCATGGCCGTGGACTTCTAGGTTTCAGAGTCCTGTTTCATCCATCAAATAAAAAAAAAAAACAAAGGATTTTCCATCTAACCCAGGGCCTGGTGTGTTCTCCTTTCCGGGTACTAAATGTCATGGTAAAACCGTCCCCATAACCTCTCTGCAGAAATGGCGGTACAATAGTAAAGTTACCCTTTGCATAGCCATGCTGGTTTTCATGATAACTGTTCAATATGATGCCGCTTCACACAACTGCTACCGCAGTGATTTTAGATCCCTCACTCTGCGATGCATACTCACGACAACGTGACCATGCGAAAAATTGCAGACTAAGAGAGCGTTTTTATTTTATTCCACCCATGCATGAAGAAAACAGCATGCAGTTTGGTGAACAAAAGAAAGTATCTTTATTTTTAATCTAATTGTGCTGTGAAAATGTTACCAGCAGTTGTTTAATTCACGTGGACGATCGGGAATCCCCGATTGTTGTTTGATATTCATATTGCAAATAATTTTAAATAGTGGCTAGGAACGTTTATCATTTTTAATATATAGAATATAATAAAGTCTAGCTGCTGTGTTGGTCTACACTGATACAAGCAACGAACATTAGAATCTAGTCTTCAGGAACTTAAAGAGAGAGGACGGTAAGTTAGTCAAAGGCATAAGACAACGAGTGTTCAATACACAAGGTTCCCAGTAAATGAAGCAAATAAGTGGTTGCCAACGGCCTACACCAGTAATGATGACGAAGTGGACTGATAAAAGTGCTTCAAGTTAACTATATTCTCATTACCAAAGAACAAAAAGAATTAGGAGATAAGGGGAGGGGGGGGGGCGCCAACTGAGGGCCTTTTTCTAAATGCTTGGTGCCACATGATTTTAACCTTGATTTTTGGACTCAGCAGGTTCAAATTAGTGGAAAATAGTAAATTTTTTTTTTACAATTTATTATGGTTGCTATGGAAACGGCCACCATCTTGAATTTTCTACCTAGAAAACGGTCAACTTCAAAAGAAAACTCCCCCCCCCCCCTGAAATGCAATCCAACTGAAATTCCACATATGCATTCTTATACACAATGTCTACAAAGTAAAAGAGAGTTATTTTTGATAAAATGACAAAAAATTATTTTATGAATTTTCAAAATTGGTATGTATCAGAATATCAATTTTCCCCCATTTTTTGGCCTTCGCCAACATATTTCTTGAAAATTAAAAAAAAAAAGTCCAAATGTCTCTCTGTTACTTTTTTTGTACACCTATAAACTGCTTATACCAAATTTCGCAAAGATTGGTTCGTAAATTATGATGGAGTTTCAAATTATGTATTGAAGAGTATAGTTTTGAGAAAAATGCGTTTGAAAATTTCACACACAAAATACGTCTGAAAAACTGTACTTGCATCAATACATGCCCGGCTGATAGGCTGGGCCACCTTCCTCAGCCTCCTTTTCCTGTCGGCATTATGATAATCACAACAATTCAGGATCACAAAGAAAAATTAGGCTGCTAATGTCTTGGCCACCTCCTTCCTGTCAGGTATTCACATGCTAACCTGCATGCTGCTGTTTACGTACAAACAGAAATGAGGCCACCCGAACCGAAGAAATCCAATCAGATAACTAGGTCACGCTTGCCGGAAACAAACGAGCCAATGAAACATTAGCATGACTTGTTCCGATTGAAAGCTAGGCCGTGACCTAGCTTTTTTTAACGATGTAAATAAGGCCAGACATAACTTATGCTTTGCTTTCGGGAGATGCCATCGTTCCGACATTTTCATTGGCCAGCCGATAAGAGGTTGACCGTGTAGAGGAGAAAATTTCCTTTCCAACGGTATGCAACATACGTCTAATTTTATTGCGTATAGACAAACATGCGATCAAAAACAGACAATTTCAGCATAAATTCATATAATCAGACAAGAAAACCTGGGGGGTGACCCTAATGAAATGCATTTTTGAGGTAAATTGGATTCTTTCACATGCGACCATCAATGCTTTCGATTCACAAGATGTCAAAGTATCTAAAAATAGCAATAACCCAATTTTGGTATTTTGAACCCAAATCGACGATTTCAGGTGGCGCCTCCCCCCCTCCCCTCCTCCATAAAGGGTCAATGTAGTTGAAACTATTATTGTGGCCGCAGTTGGTCATGACGATGGCCGCCTTGAGGAGCCTATGAATGTTTCCTTCTTGGCCGTTGCGTCACTAAGTTATGAGAAGGTGTGCTTTTACCCTCTAAGTCATAATCTTCAAATACTTTTTGATGGAGCCAAGTTTATGTTCGTAGGTGGCAGCAAAATATTGTTTTTTGTACTTTTTAAAACCATCCAAGCTGAGATCGGGATAAATTCCACTTTCTTGTCTCCAAGCACATTACAGCACATATAACTGTTTCAGGAGCTGAACTTGATTGTGTGTTTCTGCTGTAGGCCTATGCAATCAGATCTGCGATAATAGTATTTTGCAAGCCACATGGCCGAGCAGCCCGCTCGAGGACGCAGTTGGTATGCATACTGTATGTCTAAAAACGATGTTGGCTCCTATTTGAAAAGCATTTCACAGTGTAACGTTTGCATGTATTGACTCCGCCCCTTTTAGCCTGGGTCGTTTTTTTCTGTGCTCGCTCGCCGTGATGGCAGTACGTTTGCATGTACTGGCTCCGACCCCTTTTAGTCCGGGACAGATGAAATGAATTGGGGCGCCACCCACAAATTGAAGGATTCTACAGTTTTTTGCATTTTTTGACAGAGCAATATCTCTCGTAACTGGACACAAAAGTTTACCACGCTCGGAAGGGTGGAACTAGCTTTTTTAGTGGACAGTGGTCAGTTAGGGTCAGAACCCACCTATTTCCACTTAATTGCTCAAAACAAAGGAAATAAAATTAGAAATAACATGAAATGAGTTTGTTTCAAATTATTCAATTTTAATACGATAAATCTGATTTTGTAGCCGAGAATTTAAAAGAGAAATAGAGCAAAAAACGAAATTTAGGGCGGTTTTTCTCAGTTTTACGACTGAATGTTTAAAATGCAATTAAAAAGTTCCATATCAGAACGCATAACGTTCCAAATTGCCAATTTTTTTCTTAACAATATCGATGCATGAGGTGTAGGGCTACATAGCAGTGTTTGACACAAGAGCGTCGGGTCTGCAACTGTTAAGTGGACATTGGTCAACATAAGATGGATCTCTATTTTCTTTTCTTCGTTTGGAGCCAAGAAATGTAAAATTATCAGGCCCGCAAACTGCACAGTAACAAGCAGGTTTTCATGTAATATGATAATGAAGTATCTTCCAAACAATGGCACAAGAAGTCGCCCTGATCAATATAGTCGAACTGGACTGTCTAGTGGACAGTGGTCGCCAGGGGTCAGTGACCATCAATTAACACATTTAGCTCAAAAGAAGACTTATGAAATTTAAAGCAACAGAAGCATGTTTCTGTTAAAATATTGCATTCAGATATGACTGAATTAGCCTTTTCTCCTCAAGTGCCAAACAGTGAAATAGGGAAGGATACACAATTTAAATGTCATTTCCCCTGTATTACACGGAAAAGACAATGAACAACAGTTTAAGCAATCAACGTACATGATGTGATTCCCACAACACCATTCGTCTAAGAAAAATTACAAATTAATGCGTAAACAAAGATTATGACAGCTGCAACTACCCGCCTACAATTAAAGAATGGACAATGGTCAAATAGAAACAGGTACATGGCAACCATGCTTTGGTATGCGCTCAAGAAGTTTCAGTCATTAGAAAAAATAGAGCACTGTTTCCTCGAAAGGGGTCATACCCAGAACGAAAACGATTCAGTACACTCGGTCATTGCTCGAGCTGCCAAAAAGATCCCCATCTACACACCCGAGCAGTGGTCCACTTTGATTCGTGGGGCCCGTCGTGATAAACACCCATACACCGTGAAAGACATGACTGAAGGTGACTTTTACGATTTCAAGAAACTTTCAGCTGCCGTCAAGAATTTCGACAAAGATGACAACGGAGACAAGGTTCAATGGATGAAAATAAAAAGTCTCAGCATTGAAAGATCAGACCACAATGCGCTGAAAATCAAGTATGATTACAGTGAGGATTGACTTAATGCGTGGCAAGAGAAAATCCGAACAAACCGAGCTTCAGTTGGAAAAACTGCAAGAGAAATCAGGAATAACAGAGACCAAGAAAGCAGATTTGGTTTCTTTGTGCAGAATGGGACTGATTCCAGCTGCATACCATAATTTTTTTCAGCAACTTCCCACAGTGGTAGCCCCGCAGGAAGAAACAACACAGAACACATAACTCATTTACCTCTGATATTCATTATCAACTGTTTGTTGATTCCATAGAATTTATCAAGCTGAAAATGTTTGCAACAACAATGTTGCTTCAGGTTCTTGCAAACTACAATTTACCTCTAGTGGATATCCTTCTTTGGTTTAATTTTGTTGACTTAATTTTAGAAGATTTGAGAGAGGTCAATGGCTATCTTTTAAACGTGTGCATCCATCAAAAGATGGGTTGTTAATCAATATCTCTTTTACCCCTGAGATTGATTGTCAGCTGTCTATTAATTCCATACAGTTTATCAAGCTGAACATGTTTGGTTTTTTTTCACAGCAAGGTTGCATTAGGTTCTTGCAAACTGCATTTTACCTCTTGTGGGTATCCTTCTTTGATTTAATTTCGTTGAATTACTTGTAGAAGATTTGAGAGAAGACAATCACTATCTATCAAACTTGTGCATCCATCATTTGGTTTGTTTTCATTTCGTAAATGGGGGGCACTTATTGCTCATGTGTAGACATGATGAGAGATACGATTCTTTGGCCTATTTTACACAGTTTGATAATTATCTTATGTCAGTGCAGTGAGTGCACATTATCAGAACATAATGAATAAGAAATTCAACTTCATTTGGTACCCAAGTAACCATCTTCCATTGATGCGTTTGCCATATTTTTTTTTTTTTCGATAATGCTGGGTGCCTATAAAATATACTTTGTGTAATTCCTTTTATGGAGTTATCTCCATAGTGAATATGTGGATTATATATTGTTCATGCCATAGGTGGCATACACTTTGTAGCCATTGCATTAATGAGTTTACTTCACGAAGTAACTTTGATTTATTTTCTCCAAACTGTACTTTCAAAACGAGATGGGATGAAAGTTGTTTACAAGTTTTATTTCAGATGTAATGATTATTGGTCGCTCCATACAACAACGACAATAAAACGTTGTTTTAATCACCTTGAAGCCTTATTTTTGTTCAGCTCCACATTCCTGTATGTTTCAGTTTGCGTTACCTTTTCACCTTAATTTTTCAACAAAATAAGGGCAACAATCCTGTATGTAGATCATACCGGAAAGTAGCACTAAACTATTTCAAACCACAATCCTATAAGTCGCATTTAGGCCACTTTTGCCAAAACTTTTTTCTTTATGTTAAAAATCTGTTCATCATGCATTATCATATATATTTACCTACTTCCGTACCGAATATTGGCACTTTCTGACCAAAAATGTGTAAATGGTGAAGTTTTTTGCGTCTCCTGTAAAATTTTGAAAACGTGAGTTGCCGGAGTGTTGAATCACAGCGACGTTGTGAAACTCAGGGCGGTCAAGACAGGTCTGGGGCATTTGTTATATTCTTTATTTTGAAACTTTGAAAACATTTCAACGCCATTGAAAGCTGAAAGAAGACCATTTATATTATTCTACAGTATATTGAACCCGGGAGAACATGATCCCGTGGTTTTGTGGCAAGACGGTGCACCATACTTGTGTGGAAAACAGCTGGCCAAAAAGTCAAAGCGAGTTATCAGTCTTCCGTTAAAAGGCCTCACACACGTTAGCATTAGTTGCTTAGATTTAAACTCGAAGTATTAATTCAAAGCAATGTAACCGGGATATTAGTCATTACAGTCGATCTGGAATGATCTTTTAGGGAAGTTTACCTCCTCATCAGTAGACCGAAGTACAGCGTCGACTTCCATATGTTTTCTTTATGAAATAGCGCCGCGGGGATCTATTTTGGGTTGTGTCCCCTTGATAGCACGCTGCTTCCGTAAGTATGGAAACATTTGCAGGCCATTTTATTTGAAAATAAATTGGTCATCTAAATGGTCAATTTTGACCTCTTTCCACACTTCCGATTTTGGTAAACTTTTGTGTTGTAGGTCACACGATATTGTTCTTCAGTCCTAAGAAAAAAAATCGTAGAATCCTCCAATTTGTGGGTCCAGACGTATGTGTCCCGGACTAGTGTTTATTCTGTGCTCGCTCGCTGTGATGGCAGTAACCCAGATTCCGGGTGATTTGTTTTTTCTGTTTTTTTTTTTCTTTCCCTCTCTGTACTCTAGTGGGTAGAGCGGTTTGTTTTTCAGCTATGACCCCGACTGGACTCTAATAATAAGGACTGGAGCGTTCCAGAGAGTATATTTATATCTCAGTCACTGTAAATATCTGACCTCGGCCCGTTGCGAACTTTCTGGAAATATCAAGACGGTTGAAGTCAGTTGTCGAGACTTTCTGGAAGTTCGATGGAGAACTATCTGAGGTATGTGGGTATGAAAAGCGACAGCTTAAGTGTCGCGTAGCATTACTATTATTTGGTAAGCCTTACTTGGCTCTCTTGTGCCAGTACTGTGAATAAACGTTCGTTTTCTTCAGTATTTAAGAATATTGTAATATTCATTGACAGCGATAGGCAGGCGTTTTTAGAGGCAGCTGAAGGACCAACCCTAGCTCCTTATTACACGTCTGTGCTTCGTCAAGTTATGACTGCTCCACACAGTAAATTTGGTTTGCACTAATCCGTCAAAAACGCCTGAACCTGGAGGAGCCTATGAATGTTTCCCTCTTGGCCGTCGCGTCACGAAGTTATGAGAGGTTGTGGCCAATATTCGGAAATGCTTCTGCCTTCTAAGTCATAACCTTCACATACTTTTTTATGGAGCCAAGTTCCATGTTCGAAGGTGGCAGCAAAATATTGTTCATTGTACTTTTTAAAGCCATCCTAATTTCCTGGCTGGCTGGCTTCTTGGCTGGCTTCTTGGCTGGATGGCTGGCTGGCTGGATGGCTGGATGGCTGGCTGG
>JAWQUT010000179.1:642717-680108 GCA_033807755.1 Ellobium chinense | reverse complement strand
TGGCTGGCTGGCTGGCTGGCTGGCTGGCTGGCTGGCTGGCTGGCTGGCTGGCTGGCTGCTTAGTTGGCTTGGTTGGCTGACTGGTAATTCCTTGGATGATTGATAGATACATGTATTAATATTCTTGAATTCTAGAAAAAATTCAGTGTTAAACTATCATAAAAAGAAAAGTTATTATATCTGTGTTATAATAATTTTAGTTTTAAAAAAACTGATTACAATTAGACTAGAGTGATCTAAGTTGCCAGTCGGGCTGCAAAAAACTTGTGGGAATACCATAATTTGAAGTCAGAAACTTTCCAAAATTAAGCTGGAAAGGAAAGGGAATATTTTTTGTTTGGGACCGGGGGGAGGGAGGAAGAGCGGAGAAGGTTTGTATTGCCAAATAGTATCCAGGATTCATTAACTCATCAACTGAAATACTGAACGAGACTGATGTTCATTATTTTCACAATTAATGTACATATTCAGTGGTTCTCTGATCACTTGATACAATAATACAAGTTTTAAATTTAAAAAAAAAAAAAGATTTCATCAGCTCTGCTGGTGATTTTCTGATTAGTTGTAAATGGCTGATTAATTGATATTGTCATGATACATTCTGGTGACTCTGTGACCGTTTGCAGTTTGAGCAAATAGGTCAAATTTTATGATATGTAATTTGAGCAAATTTTTTTTGGGCAGTTTGAGCAAATTTTTACCTGTAAATTTTCACATTTTTAGATGCCTTACAGCATTTTATTTTCACCCCTTCCGTTTGCCAGAACTGTACCGATGTATTCTGATGAATCTGATCCATCATTATTATCAGTCCAATTCTGTTGCCCCCTGCTCGCCAACGGGGAGGTGGAAGTGGGATTTTGAGCAGGATATTATTGATGTTTGTTGTATGAATATTAAAACCAATAAAACTATGTACAAGTGGAGCCGAATCTGTGCCCAAGAGTGCTAAGATATCATTTTCGGTTGATTTCATTGTCTTTGTAGTTCTTGTAGGCTGCCATAATAAACTCAACTCGTTGGCGTTCTTGTTTACGAACGGGTGCTTCCTGATCGATACATCTGATCTTGATGTAGTTGACAGCCTGTTGTTTTATGATCACATCGAGGAAGATGAAGATTTGGGATGATGTGAGGTGAACTGTGCATTGTAGTGTGAGTGGAACGCCTCTGGGCCGTTTGTTGTCCTCTTCCTGTCTGAAGGTGCTTCTGCCCAGAAGGGTGGTGGATATATCGAGTCAGGAGATACGTAGGTCTCAGTGATGTAGTCGGCAAATTGGGTACAACGAATGTCATCAGGTGTCTCAGACATGAGGTCCTCAACAAAAGTGTCTTCCACCTCACAGGCTGGCAGGAACGGAAGTCCAAAAAACTGGTATAACCATCTGCTAACCTCAGAGTCTCTGTCTTGATATAAAGTGCTTAGTCCCAATTCCTGAATTTTTCAATACCACCGCTGGCCCAGATGGAATCGGCAGCATAGAATTCTGCTTTCTGGAAGAAGATCACGGATGACATTCATGGCAGCTAATTCAAAGTCGACATGCACTGTACTCGGTTTGAAAATAAGTCCAAAGTGTCCAATGAGGTCAAAAAGTCTAGTAAAGGCGCCTCTGTATGTTGTCTCTGTTTTTGAGGACAGGAGAATGAAGACCAAAGGAATATAGTTTTCTTTATTGAAGCCATGGACGGTATAAAGTTGCGTAAAATGCTTTGGGGAACACTTGAATGTCCCGTCCGTAAAGACGTCAGTCACTGCAGAGAGACATCTGAGGTTGGTAGGGCATGTGAAAATGACTATGTCATTCTCCTCGTCATTCCAGGCAAGAAAATGTTCATCCTTGTCTGTTCTTAAGTCAAGACTTTCAATAACTTTGTGTGTGGCGCTTCTGTCTTTGGGTAGAGTCGGGAGTGTTTTTCACCGCTCGTTGTAAATGCAACGAGCTGCTTGTTTTAGATCAATTGGTGTCAGGTCGTCTGTAGTCATCTGCTTTAGTTCAGATTTTACAAGTTTTGAGGGTTTCGCACATCATCCTGTGCTTTCCGTTTGAGGCGCGACCGCAGTTCTTGTGACTGGTTCCTTCTCAGATCGGTGGCATGATTATGTTGACTGCTTTGTTTATTGATGTTGTTGCTTGCGCTATCTGTCTCTAGCCGTGCAGGACAGTTATTTTTTCAGCACCTCCAGCTTATGTTCCCGTCCTTCATTCTTCTTTCTTCACGGTAGCGATAATTGTCCCATAATAAACAAGGCTTTCCTCTTGATGTCGCGATAACTTTTGGCTCCATGTTTTATCGTTTATTCAACTCAAGGGCACGAAGAAACAAATTTCACAGAGACTTTATATCAACCACTTTCAGATTGTTTTTTCCACTTCTGTTAGTCTTTTTACTTTTGTAAAATGATAACACACAATGGAAAAACCGAGTAACTTTATTACTGGCTCAACTATATGTCATCACGGCTAAAGGAACCATGAAAACGTAGTTATGTTTATATACAGTTCATAGCAAATCGATTTGTAAGTTACAAGTCGGTTCCATTAGCACACAGTTTTATTTTAATCTTCCTACAACAAACATCATTAATATTCTGCTCAAAATCCCATTTCCACCTCCCAGTTGGCGACGGAGGGGNGGGGGGGGGGGGGGGGGGGGGAGGGGGCTTCAACAGAACTGGGCTGACAAAAGTGGTGAAATAAATTCACCCAAAACATCAGTGCAATTCTGGCAAATGAAAGCGGTACAAAATGTGAAAATGCGCAAATACAATGCTATGGTATACAATTCAGTTTACAGGAATTTGAATTATAAACCACAATTTAACTAACATAATATGGTGTTTCCATAATTTCTAGAATCAATACTTGTGATCGGTAAGAGATACTAGGTTTGTTCCGAGGATGACTGAAGAAACTAATGTACCCAAAATATAACTATGATTCCAAATATAACTACAACTATAATATGTCAGCTTTTATATATACCTCGTGACTAAGGTTTAATTTAACATGAACAGGCATGAGAATAATATAGTAAATCAAACGCCACAGTGAGAAGTTAATGCAGTCGGATTTGTAATAGTATTACTACTGTTAACGAGCACAGCCTGTTCAAAACATTCTGACTGAGAAAAATTACTGTAACTTAGTCTGTAACACCTTAAACACTTGTATTCCTCAATTTAAATTGCTTTGCTCAAATTGTCGAAAATCATTTGCGCAAACTACATATGTTTCTTCGCTCAAAATGTATACGTTTTTGCTCAAATTACAAACAGCGATTAGGCGACGTAATTATCTCTGTCCAAACGCAGTGGATTCACACCTTTGTCTAGCATCCACTGACGTTATTGACAAACCTGCGTTGATGAATAAATGTGAAGTTAATAGGTTGACTGAAACTGGATTTTTTTTTCTTTTTGTTTGTTTAGTTTCGCTTGGCCCGAACAGTTACGAACAAAAGTTAAATAATTTTAAAAGTGAAGTAATTTATTTCACTATTCTCCGAATAGTTTGATTTTTTTATACTTTTCTACTACAATACATTTGGTTTATTTCTCAGACGTTGCGGAGGTTTTGGTCTCTTTTACTGGTTGCAGTAAATTTATAAAATAATTAGAATCTAAAAACAGATTGTTTAAAAAATAAAACAGCTCATCCGAAAACGTTTTAGTTACGAGTATCATTAGTTACACGCCTTAATAATTCGTAAAATCAGATATCATACTTACTACAAATCTAATGTGGAGTTAATTTACATTTATTATCAACATATTTTGCAACACTTCTAGGAGGAAGGCAACAAATTATACGAAGGGGTGCTTAGCAAAACGAGGGCAAGGGATTGCTGATCTCATAGAAAAGTTAAATGGGAACAGACATAGGTCTAGATCTAGACCTCTCTGTGAATTGACAAAGTAAAAGATTCTGAGAGAATGGAAAAGAAAATGGAAAGAGGATATCAACATGTATGCTTATAGCTTATATATATTGGTTTAACAACTCTGTTTTCCAAGACCTGAGTTGTATCAAAGACAGTAATGGTATCTTAAAGTTTTTGGTGGTACTCTGCCGCAGTCCTGGTCATTACCGGAATCACTATTATACTTATGTCTGAATGCGTTCTTTTTGTTTGTGAGAGCTTCACTTTGGTTGTTATTATTGTTCGCTCCCTCGCTTGTTTGTTTGTTTGCTATTGGCTATATGGTCGCTTGTTTGCTTGTTTACCGGTCAGTAACATCTTCCATAAATGTCACTATGACACTATGTCACTTAAGGCAGTGTCACAGCAAACCGCCATTTTAAAACTATTTATTCCTCCCCTCCTCTCTCAAGTTTGAAAAACCTCAACTTTGGGTAAAATCCTCTTCATCTTTACATGCTGTTGCAATAATGTATGCTGGCATTTTATTATAAGTGATCTTCACTGAGCATTAAAAGTCAATTCTGCTGCACACAAAGAAAGATTGATATTCATGGTTTGAAAACATTTACTCGTTAAAGCATATTTCACACCAGATATATTTTATTGCCTCTTTCTTTTCCTCAGAGTCCACACAATGTCAGCCAGCACCGGTCTCACAGAGGCGGCGATCGGATGTACATGCCCGCCTCCACCCAGGGCGTAGTGGTTAACGGGGGTAAAACACAGGCCTCGAACCCGACCAGCAAGGGAAAGCATACTTACTACAACGCAGAGGTATTTGTTTTTCATATCCGAAATGTAGAGTCAGTAAGTCTCAAGTACGTTTTCACTGGATCCTGCGATACACTTCACTTCGCTAGTAAGTTTCTAAGTCCGCTCGTTTTAAGTGTTAGTCGTGATTCCACCAAATCGCCTGGCACGACACGACTGTATAATACAGTGTCATTCATGGGAGTGAAAACATTTATAAATGGACAACATGAAGTGACGCAACCTTTCGCATCAGGTGGATGGCGCCCATAGGGCGCGACCCCACTGGATGTCGCATCACATCACTTCGCAGGGACGGCTTTATATCTTTCAGTCTCGTTGTCAGGGCCTGTGTCCTGTGTCCACTGTTCCGATATCTGGATTTTGAGATGGGGAAAGAAATCCAGCTTTAAGTCCCTTTTTTTCCACTGGCCTAAAACACTTTCTGAGAACAGGAAAAGCCTGCTTTCTTTTTTGTGGGTAGATCCGTAGCTTTAAGCATATGAGTCACTCTTAAGGAAAGCTGGAATCAGAGTGTCGCAGAAATCAAACTATAGTGCGTTCACTTATAAATGAACAAGGTTTTTCTTTTGCCTCTTTCTCCTGTGTTTGTGATAAACGTTTTTTAAACTCTTTAGTAAAAAAATCGCAATTTCAGCTTGATCAGATATTAATAGTACTTTTACACCAACGTGACGTAAAAGGAAAACACCAAAGCATCGCTTTCTTGCACTTTGGTTATTTACATCGTGACTCCTGATAACGGTAAATAATATAAGTATAGAAGGAAATCAAACTACAGAGCTGGAAGCTAGACTGGCTACGAATGACAGAGTGACAATCATTACAAGGCATAGCTTCTAGGAGGAAGGCAACAAATACGTGAAGGGGTGCTTAGCAAAACGAGGGCAAGGGATTCCTGATCTCATAGAAGTAGTCTATTTTTAAGAGCCAAAGAGTTAGAAATGATAGGATTCCAGACGCGCCGGAACCGCACTACAGATGACGCCTTGAAAAAAAAGTTTAAATGTGGCGGGCGACGGGAAGCATCCTTACCCACGAATGAATGCAAATCTACTTCAAGTACCAGTGACACCATGGTGTTTTTTCCGCACTACTTTTCGATATTCATTTTCTATCCTATTATCGTCCTAGCATTTTTGTTGCATTGCTTAGTAGTCTTTAATTAAGTGAATGTTTCTAAAGCGGTTCCTGATTATTCTTGTCGTGCTTGTTGCCTTTAAGCAGTTTCTGCTAATACATTTGCCGGAATGTTTATATTTTGAAGTTCCAAACTGTACATCTGTTACCGTTTATTTCATATTTATGAAGAAAACTTTATTACCACAGACCATATAAAAAATTAAAAATCGGATAAGACAGATTGGTATATAAGCCTGGGCAAAGTTAAGAAACGATCTATTTAATAGGAAAAAATATATTTTTAAAAAACCTTGTTCATCATTTAGTGAACGCACTATATAATACGATATGATGATCAGGATTGTACAAACCCAGAGCTAGTGAATATGGCATAATTTCGTTCCCATTTTTCATAGATAGAAAAGATTCCTACTCGTATCGGTCAAAACTTCACACGATTTAACGCCAGTGATTCTTAATCTATCGTTTCGTTTACACACTTTCACAGTTACTGATTGCTTTGACATAATATGCTGCGACATTTTTGGTAAACCGTACTACTGCCAATAACTAGGCAGGTGTAAGGACCTCTCACTGATAGCTAAAATCAATCGATCTTCTCATTGCGATCATTATGATTTGGGTATTGATCTGGAGGAATAGGAACGTTTTGGCCTCAAGGCTACTCACCTGTATGAACGTTTCAGTTATTCCGCTCTGATACCGTCATGTAACTGATGATCAAAATGGCGTTGCGTATGGCTGTGGCCGAAAGTGTTGTAAAATTCATCGAAGTAGAGCCTGTCTCCAGAACTCAAAACAAATCCTTTACCATTACAAGAAGACTTGACTCGAAATACTGAGAACAGTGGTCGAGGGTTTGGCCTTGAAGTTTAACTATAAGTGTACAGCTCCGTCACAAAACTGCCGGGGGATGCAGTTTTTTTGACATTCAATTTGCCGTGAAACCTAAGCCATGTTAATGGCAGTTTCGAATTCGATTTTGTTTGATTCAAACGTCGCCAAAGCATGACTAGCCGGTTGTCTTTCTTCTTACTGGAACACTATTAAGGTCTTTGGCACCTATTGTTTTTTCTTCTTTTGGCCCTATTAACATTTTATGTTATTCTCCATATACCACTGTGATTCGGGAAATTTCTTCCATGGAGAATAGAGTAGAATACTTCTTTAACGGGAAGAGAAAGGGAGGTAAACACCCAACATGTTTCACAATAAATGTCTTTCGAAAAAGGTCACATCGAATTCTGATTTGGTCCCATATTTTTTAATTGGCTGGTTTTGACAGCGTGCGAATACATAGGTCTACACTCTTTAATTTTTTTTGTTTATCTAGAAGGCTCAAATTGTACCTGAAACTTTAAAATTGGATGCTTTATTTAAATCACAGGTCATTTTACATATTTCTACACTCTGATACTGGTTGGCAGGGCCCCCAAAAAGGGGGATTTTATATATTAGCGGATTAATTGGCTTGTACACAATGAGTGATTTGCCCCTCTAATAGGTGTCAAAAACCTGAACTCCTCCCCACATTTAATTATTTCCTACATTATGTTTTGAGTAGTCAGTAGTGATGCATATTTTAGTGTTGAAGTGTCTCTTTCTTGCTTCTTTAATGACAGAGGATGATGTTCCTGTGGTGAGATATATCTGCAGAGGGACACAGAAAATTTTCAGTAGTCTCACTCACTGAGATGAATTGGATGAGGTGTTGATAGCCTTTGTTAGTTTCCTGAAGAAATATGCAACTGTCAGTTATCAAGCACATTCATTTCGCTACAAAATGGTGCCAGTGTTGCTGAAATATCTCTTACATCATCAAATAGCCAAAATCTCTTGATGACATACCCTGTGCTACTTTGAAAGCTCCCATGAACCTATAGTTCAACCCAAAAATTTTGCCATTATAGCCTATTTGGAGGGGAACCAGTAGGGAATGGTCAGAGGGAAGTGACCTGGGAGTGATTGGGAGGGAAGGGGGGAAAAGGGACTCCTCTTGGCTGACCATTGTGTCCATGTAAACACCTTGGCATGAGCAGGTGGATTTTAGCTGACAAATACATAACCCTTAATGGTTAAATCCACTTGTAACCACACAGTTAAAACCTAAAAGTGATTATATTGACATTTTTTAAAGGGTCATTCTGTTATTGATTGGGAAAGAAGAGCTGGAGAAACAATAGTTTGGTGCATCTGCCCATAATAATAATAATATTAATAATAATAATAATACTTTATTTGGAAAACTACCCCTTTACACCGGGGGTTTCACTGGTCGGGGTAACCAGCGAAACGTCCAATATAGAATGCGGTGTAACTCTTTAAAGTGTCTATTTACATATAGAGATGTACAATCCATAAACTTACATTCATTTCAATAAAAAGCATTCTTATTTATAAGGTCTCCACCTCGCACAGCCGTTTAAAATCTTATTCTACAACAGTTATGTATGATTTTTTTTTGTTAGGCTGTCGAGTTGACTCATAAAGTTATTAATACAAGGCTCTGAGTCTAATACGAGGATGGTTTTAGTAAAACTGGACAACTGTAAAAATTCGTTAAATACACTCTCACATCCATATAATATACATAAAATCCGTAATTCCTGATAAAAAATTCTTCTTATATCCTCATACTTCTTACATTCAAAAGGCATATGTACAATATCTTCTTTCATACCCCAATCACAACTCTCGCATTCATCGTTTTCTCTCATATTCAGTCTTTTAAGATCAGCATTTAGACCTAAAATCCCTGTGCGTGCATTAAATTTAATTTGACATAAAACAAAGCCATATGGATCTCGTAAGTATGATTTCATTTTAAAATTCTTGCACTTAGTAAAATAGTCATAGATATTACAGCTGTCCCTCGTAAAATCTCTCTTCCTGTCCTTAATCATATTTAAAAAGGGTTTATAAACATCTTTCCCTCCTTCCACAGCATATAACCAGTCCAACCCCGCCTCATATCATGTATTTTTGACATTATTACAAAATTTCCAACAACAGACGTGGGTGGGGATGCCGTAAAGATTATTGAGCAACACCTTCGTCAGCCTGAAATTACTCATATTTAGTACTCTGTCAAAGTACTTGATTCTAACTTTAGATATAGTTTCCGCGATATCCTCCCACCCAAGTTCTTCAATAATAGCTTTTCTAGAAACATTTAATTTACATCTTAGTATACTTTTTGCGCACTGATATTGGATGGACTGTAAGGTTTTGAGTCCGCGTTCGCTAATGTTTCCCCAAATAGGTGAGGCATGGAGGATTGTAGGGCGAATAACTTGATACCAGATGGAATTTCCGAAATCGATTGTATTAACATTTTCATTTTTTGATAAAATGCATTTCATAGCTGCTATGACATCAGATCGGTTTCAAATACTTTTCAATGTGGTATGTGAATCTCAAATTCCTTTGGATATATATGCCCAAATACTTGTATTCTTCACATTCTTTAATTGATAAATCACCAAGTGACCAAAGTTTTGAAGAACATTTTTGCCCTACTATCAATACACTTGACTTTATTTCATTAAAAGTTATTCCCCATTTCTCAGCGAATCTTGCAGCAACGTCAAGCATCTTTTGTAACTTCATTTCTGTATCGGCTATTAGGGCAATGTCATCTGCGAATAATAGGGCATTTATAAAGCTATTGGCAATGTTGATACCTAAGTTTTCATTATTTAACATATCTACCAAATCGAGTAATACGACGGAACAAAGTGTCGGCGACAAAGGACATCCATGTTTTAAATTGTTTTCCTACGTGCACCAGTCTGTTTCCATGTTTCCAGAAATTACTTTAGTTTCAACACCGGAGTATAAACTTCTTAATAGCCTCCATACCTTCCCTTTAATACCTATCTTTGCCAATTGATAGAACAAGCCATCTCTCCATATATGGTCGAAACATCTGCTGATGTCGAGGAAGGCAATGTAGGTCTTTTGTTTTAGGTATTTATTTATGCTTATGGTGCTCATTAAGTTAAATATTTGATCTTCTACACGTCTGTCTTTTCTAAAAGCACCTTGTGACTCTCCTAAAATATTGTTTATTTCTAGGTAATTTTGAACTTGGCTCTCTATTATTTTTGCCATGAGTTTATACACATTCGATGTTAATGTTATGCCTCTATAATTTCCCAGCGATGCTGGGTCTCCTCCCTTGGGTATTAATTTGATCAGACCTTTTTCCCAGTCAAGAGGGAATTCTTCCATATCTACAAATATTTGGAACATAGCCGTGATAGATTCTACAATTGTATCACCACCGTATTTCAGAAATTCATTCAAGATTTTATCTGTTCCTGGTGCCTTACCCGACATCAGGGGGATATGACGGCATACTGCATGGATATTAGGAATGCTTCATATCTTTCCATCTCTAGTGCAGAGGACTGATTTTGTGTGAAAGACAATACGAAGCTGCTGATTATGGGTGAAAATGCTGTAACAGTCTTAACATTGGCGGCCATTCCATTTTTGATCAGTAATATCAATTTCATATCCGAGTCATACCTATGGTATTTCTAGATACACATCATTCACTGATCGTTTGCGCACCCCATTCTAGGCTAGGTTTGAAAGTAAGTAAGTAGTCTAGCAAGTCACGAGTTTCTTAGGCTTACACCTTTCACCATAATCCAGTGAAAGGGTGCGTTACTCTCTATCGGAAGGCCAGTGATTTTGGGATTTGTAGGTTATAATTCATTCAGCCATAATCTTTAGAGACTCTATGCCTGACTGGCTACAAAAGCTTAATCCGATTTACCTCTTTAAGCTAGTAAATTGTTTTCTCTACGGTCACTCACAACTCTTCTAGGTTTTCTCACATAGTTTAGAGCATTCAATGAACTTAGTAAAAATATGTTTAAAATATAGATTCTTCATTTCGTTTTCGAGCTACGAACCGACACATCGAAAGGCTACACAAGCTAACTAATTTCCTTAAAAACAAGGATTCTGCACAGACTGCTACACCGAGATCGAAGTCGCCGATCTAAACTTTAGATTTAGATTGTACAAAATTATGAAAGTATGCAAAATAATTTGCAGTCTACTTCATAAATCTATTACCCATTTTGCATAGTCTCTCCAAAGGATACTGTTTTACCTTTTTCCTAAGGCATATTTATGATAACACCCTATTTATCGTAGACAATTTTACAGCTTTCTGTGTTGTAAAAGATTCACTGCTTCACTCAGATATACAGTATGAGGAGTTCAGTAATTCCACCAGATCTGAGACAGACTGCTATAATCGGGTAACTGCAGAGCAACCGTTTTAAAAGTTTAGGAAATTTCTACTTCTCACTTGGGTGTAGGCACCTACTTGCTTCTTTTTTCCTGGTCCTCCCGTCATGAGCAGTAGACTCAGTTGTGGTGACTTCAGAGTTCAAGTAGTCCCTGCGAGGCGGAACAGTCTGTGAAGACAAGGCGGGTACATGTTGTGTCACAGAAGAGACAAATCCAAAAGACATATTAAAATTCATTAAAGGTTTTCAGCAGTAGTTAGAATGCTTTACAAGCTCCTTTTATACATGTCCTTTGACTGAAGACGAACCTGCCTTGACACTCAAGGCACGTATTTACTCAAATCAAGCCGTAGCTCTAGCTTCGCTCTCCGAATAAAACAGTTTCTTATAAATAATATTTTTCCTTGAACTGCTTCAATAGCTGTTGGCAATAAAAGCTTAGTTGTTGTCAAGGGAAGAATAAAGACCCTAGAAATAGTGTATACTTAAACATGTGAGTATTAATGAAGCCATGGAAGAAATACACTAACCACTAACATAATGAATGGCTAAGTAATATTTTATGGTCGTTTGACATACTGGCACTAATGCATTTATGGAAAGCCACAGTGGTGACAAGATTAAAATTGCTGACTGATAGTGTTTTGGGTAGTGCACAAAAAATCTCGGTCTCACTGTTTAATAGTGGATAGGACACTGACCACGTTGGCAACTACCATTTTTTCACTCTTTTTTTTCTTCCGTTTTGTACCTTAAGTGACCAGCCTTTCAAGGCGCACTGTGATTTTGTCTCACCACGATGAAAATGGCCTATGTTTCTCAAGTTCACCACTTTCTTTCACCATACCCTTTTCATTCCATACCCACTTAGTCCCTGTCGTTGACGGTAGACAAGCTACTAAATACAGAAACTCTCTTACTCGGAGAGCGAGGGAACAGAAGATTCCTCTGCCTAACAAGTATTTCGGCTCTTTTGGGTCATGACTCCCACGTCTCCTTCTGTTGATCTTTTTTTCCACTTCTGGGGGGATTTGAACCCGCAACCTCCAGTTTCTTAATTCCTTGCTTCACATCCTCTCTGCCACTATGAAGCCACAGTGAAAGTTGCTCTGTAGGTATATGTAAAGTAGGACACGCACATCAAAAATAATTTTCCGTTTTTTCAATACCTTTTCTCTCTTAAAATTTCTGGTACCCACCGAGTCAATTTTGCGAAGAAAGAGCACCGTTCTGTTACCGTACGCGTATGTAATATGACGCAATACGGAGAGCTAGAGTTACCGGGTTTGGCCCTTGCGTCCAGAATTATTCCCCTTCCCCGATCAGCAGAAAGCTGTGGCAAAAACGCACTTGCGTCTGCAGACAGAAGGTCAGCCGGTCTATTGCGCATGTGCGGAAATAGCAATCAGCTGTGTTTACATTGGAAACTGGGTCAAACATAAAATATCGAAAGAATAAGATAGACAGCGCGTAATAAATGTTGGGTCAGCTGTGAATATAGTCTAAACCTCAGCAATTACCGTCAGATGTGGGATTGTGGGTCAGTTTGATTAACACAGTGACTGTGCAACAAGACTGCACACTTAGAAATCGAATTTCCTGATAATTTAGAGATGTAGACTAGGCTACCGGTAGCCTAAACTCACACGGCCTCGAAAGCGATAGGCGTTTTAAGTCACCTTATAATAAAATGTATTCAGTTTCTTGTCCGTCAAAGCACAGCACCAGAACAGCTAAAACCTCTCTTTTAATGTTACACATTTTTACACACGAAAAGGATAGGCTGGATTGAATAGTGTTTCTGTGCCGGTTGTTAACATTTTGTATTACTCTACATTTGCTATGTTCAGTCATGTTATTGATAGAAATTAGCTCCTGAAATTAATTCAGAAATGAATTATGGATACACCCTTACTATCATCACCGTAGACCTGGTATTTGCAGTTGTACAGTAGTATATAAGTTGTGGTGGTTGTAGTAGAGGTAGTAGTAATAGCAGCTGTAGTACTAAGTAGTAGAAATTGTAGGCGAATAGTGGCTACAGTAAAGTATCAGTGGGAGACGTGGAAGGATTAAGCTCTATGAGTTCAGTATAATGATATGGAAGATGGAATGAAAGTGAGCAACCAGTTTCTAGTCATAGAGATCCGTTTAATTTGCATAAGTATGAAATGCACAAAAATTCAGGCAATGGACTGTGTCATAGCACCACATGCTTCTCAAATTTTAGGACATAGAGGAAACAAAATAATATTCCTTACTACACTGCATGGAAATGAATTTTATCATGACAATGTTGGAAAATATATATTATACACACACCCCTTCGATAGATCAGGCATGCTGGGGTAATAATACTGTGAAGTCAAGTGAGTAGGCAACAGCCTTGATATGAGACTTATACATGGCATTATTATTGCTAAGTATATAAAAAGTAAAATGTGAAAATGTCTTAGACAGCTAGGACTAGAACATGAATGGAATTAACATCAGGCATGCTGGACTCATAATACTGTGAAGTCGAGTGAGCCTGGATATGAGACATAAACGGCATTATTATTACTAAGTATTTAAAAAGTGAAATGTAAAAATGTCTCAGACAACTAGGACTAGAACATGAATGGAATTAATATCAGGCATGCTGGACTCATAATACTGTGAAGTCAAGTGAGCCTGGGTATGAGACATAAACAGCATTATTATTACAAAGTATTTAAAAAGTAAAATGTAAACATGTCTTAGACAACTAGGACTAGAACATGAATAGAATTAACATCAGCTGAGGAAACCTGTCATGGAAGACTAAACCTTTACATTTGTTTTGGGAGGTCGACATCATGACCTCTGTGCCTGCATATGAAGCATTCATAGTCTTCTTTAGAATACACCAACTGCAAGTCACAATTTTTGTGGATGTTGGCAGCACACTGAGTGCACTTAATCCACTCTGAATCATGTCTACTTTGGCAACACACAGTGCAAGACAGTGGAACAACAGCAGATAGGGTACTCTGAACTTCAAGTTTATCATGTACATCCGGTTTCTTCAGTTTCAGCTTATTGCCAGATTTATGTTTTTTCTTTGTGGAATACAACCGACGCTGTGTTTCAAAATGCTTGTGCGGAAAATCTTGCTTTTTCTGCACATGACTTTGCAAAGAATTTTGTTGCATCCCTAAACAGACACTTAATATATTTTGTAATTGCCCACAAGCATATTGTACTATCTTTATGTCGCTGGAACAGTTTACCAAATCTACTATTTCACCAGCTTTACTCACAACACACATTCTAACTTTATTTAAGTCACTGCTCACTTCTGGTTTATCTTCATTTAAAACAGATTTTAAAAAATCTTGTTTGCATACATCATCTTCAGTACAATCTGACATGGCCATTTCATATGGTACATTCAACATATGCACAGCATGAATATGTTTGCATGAAACTGTTCTGATGAGGAAATCAGTGCAATTACATGTATACCTACATAAACAAACATGGCAAGAAGGACACCGCAATTTACATGTGCAAGAACTTGAGCTGACCTCCACAACAGAATATGTTAAACCTGTAACTGTTGTTGACGGCACAACCCATTTCCCTTGTTCACTAAAACATTTTTCTATATTCTTTACATCATCTGCATTAGCATGTCTAATTTTCAAATCTCTAATTCTACTCGATGCAGCACCTTTTTCTGATTTGATGAGTTGCTCAATGCATTTATCCCGTGCTATTTTTAATAATACAACCAACAACCTATCCAATCTCTTGTTCTGTTTCTTGTTAAAATAGACATTCTTCAAGACACGATGAAAGCCCTCAACAAACATATTGGTGTTGGCAATGGATCCAATACGATAACAAGTTGCCCAGAGCAGAAATTTTTCTTGTTGAACATATTTTTTATAAAAATAGTCATGAAACATGGGTTAAAAGTTTTGCAAAACTGTTAACACAGCCTGCAATGTGTTACGAAATATGCCTTCATCAGGTTCCTCCTGCAAGACTTTCAAATACATGTAAATACTGCACTGATTCGCTTTTGACTTTATGAGTTCCCTGATCTTGTTACGCCAGGCTTTATCAATATGCCATGAACAATATAATCTTTTACTTGGTTTGGAAAACACTGCACACCATCCATTATAAAAAATTATTGGCTAAATCACTCATAAATACCCCAGTCTTTGTGTCTTCCCCACATGCAATTTCAAGAGCATGCAAAAATACTTGTAATATGTCTGCATCCTCTCTATTTGATATGGCCCAAGCTACAGGTATACCTGCCTCATACGCATCAAGTACCAGAATGGTTGTCAACATAAAGTCATACTGATTGGTGCAATGGGTAGAGTCACTACAAGTGATTTTATGCCCATATATCTTTAACATGTTCCTTTGAAAATTAGTTTGTATACATAATAAAAAATCACCCTGTTTCAAGCTATCATGAAATGTATCCTTGGTTTATAAAAGATAACTGGATTGTCTTGGTCGTTCTTTAGTTCATGAACCCATAAATCAATACTTTGAGCATCATCAG
This sequence comes from Ellobium chinense, assembly GCA_033807755.1. Taxonomy (NCBI): domain Eukaryota; kingdom Metazoa; phylum Mollusca; class Gastropoda; order Ellobiida; family Ellobiidae; genus Ellobium; species Ellobium chinense. Next base: position 664,448 of record JAWQUT010000179.1, on the reverse strand, counting down.
CATGCCTTTGTACCTTCGTAATGTTGAATTGTTTCTTAATATTATGAATATCTTTCTTAGTCAGTAAACTATCCCTATCAACTTCAGTGATTTTGTTTCTAATTTCATCAAGGATAGCATCTATTTCAAATCCTTGGACAAGTTTACCAGCAATGTGAAGTCGTAAATTCTCTGAGAGTTTAGTGTGCGCCAGTTTGGGTAGGTGATCTGTATGATCTAAACAATATTCAACTCTAACAGACCCATTGTTTGGGACTTTGGAAGTAATCATAAATGCAGTACATCTAAAGCCAATCTTACATGATCCCGGTGACTTGAAAGCACGTTTACGATTGACATCCATTTCTTGCACACCAGATCTGTTGCAATAAAAGTAATGCGTTAAGCACTCTTTTGTATTTTGTGTTCCACAAGGCTTCACATACTGTGATGATGTTCTCTGCTCGACTGTTTTTTTCCAAGAGAGGAATTCATCTTCCGTACTGAATGTTTGCACAGCAATGTGAATGTTCTTTGTGATGGGCAGAGTTAAAGTGATGAATTAAATCTTAAGTGTTGGGCACTTAAAATCACAGATTTGACAATAGCATGTGCATGATGAGGGGTTCTCTTGTGCTTGCTTCAACTGTGTTGGATGTTTCCTTTGTTTATGCTTGTATAAAGCCTGTTTTGTCGTGAAGAATTCATTACAAAAACAACAGGCTAAGTTCTTCTTTTGTTCTTTGTTCGACCTTGGGGTGTTGTAAGAATCTAATTTCAGGTCTTCATTACTTCCTGTTGTTGAGTCGTAGTCAGTACAAACTTGATTTTGTTTTTGTGAAGTATGTAGCTGATCATGGGCTGATTCAGAGATTGCTGTGTGCTCTGGTATGCTATTTTGTGTTTGAGAAACATGTGCTGGTCCTCTTCTGCAAAAGTAACTATGATCATGAACACCATCATTAATAGTTTGTGAACATTTCTTGTGACAATCTTGCTGGAGGAATGAAATGTCCAGCCCATGGGTGTACCAACGGATCATCACCCGCCGCAAATATATTTCATATCTGCTTGGATCACACAGAAAAAGACATCCATTAATGCCAGCTCTTTCACCAGAAATCCTTTCAAAGAGTTTCTGATCAAGAGCTGCCACAACTCCACACACAGTGGCAACAATGCCACAAACATTGAAACATTTCTGCACGGGGTAATTGCAACATCTTGCTTCACATGTGTGGGAAGAACCGAGTGGAGTTGGGGTATGCATCAACTGAAGATCCACCTCCTTCAGCTCTGAAATTCAAAAAAGATTTGTAAAGCGAACGAGTTCTGGTACAAGATTTGCAGGAAAATCCCAGCCATTGCTGTCACAATACAAAAGTCTTGGCCTGTCAGTCAGTTTGAGGATAGTGAGAACCCAGTGACACCCTGGCTGCTGTGCAGTACCCACAAAGACAGTATTGTCAGAGTGCTTCCCCACATTGACTGCAATTACAAGTTGCTCCACCTGCTGTAAATTATCCTGAGCAAGCATGTGCTTTATTTTATCTTGAGACGTGAATCCCATGCAGATGCATAAAGATGTTTTCTGAAGGCGATTCGCTGCCTTGAAAAAGCATGCTATTTGGCTGGACAGTAACCATCCTTCAGTGCCCTCACCACACAGTCTTGCCATCTCCTCAGGTGTGCTTCCTGAAAAAAAAAAACAGAGAACATTATAGTTGACGTCTATGTTCCTAAATATTTTATCCATTGGTATTAGAATACCATGATTACACCATATTGAATTACACTAGTCCAAACTGCTCAGCTGCACTCCATTCACGATTTCTTCAAATAGTGAGGCAAAAGCTGTGGAAGAAACATGCATACAACCTTTGAAGAGAGAGCAAAGTTTTAATATGAATGCAACTATATATTATAGTAACATTTGTTTCTTACCACTGTACCATACACAAGTGGAAAGTGATGAAGTTTATTCCATACAAAAAAAAAGGCCTATTTCATATGTCATTCATTCTATTTGACTGCTACTGGGTCAAAATAATAATCTTCTGTACACTGTAAGGAAAGTACAACGGTTAATGAAATAATATAATGAAGAGCTTGGTATGAGTGTGTTTTTGCATTTGAGAGAAAGTGTTATATATAATAGATAGATGTCTGCAACTCTGTATACATGTAATGACTGAAAAACAGATGGACAGAATGAGGGAGAAAGAAAGAGGGAGAGAGAAAGAAATAAAGGGAGAGGGAGGGAAAGAAAGCGAGAGAGCAAAGTTAAGTTTTAATTTTCACAAAATTTACCAGATTCATCAAGTATAACTCTAGATGGCATGTCCCAAATCAATTGATTGTATTCATCCAGTGCATCCACCCTGTCTACACCAGCAATACCAGCAGGTTTCAAGAACCATAAGGAAAACCACCTCTGTTCTGCTTGGAATTTCTGGGGTTGTTCCACCTTCCTCTTAGGGGACTGATCTGAAGCGAACAAACATGTATGTAAATTACATGGAGAATGGCAAAACGTTAGGCATAAAAAGAATGCAGGATCTGCATCACTGATAGGGTAACTCAGAACAGGCCCTTAGAACTTTGGACCAGTGTTTTTCATCTTCCCCCACTTTATCCACCCCCTCCGCAACTCAAGTTTACCAGCTCTGTACGTCATGTACCTCTGAATAGCCGTGACTGTTATACTCTTTGCAAAATGATTCACAACCAAGACCCAGTTTTCATTAAACAAATCAAGATCTAGTCTAGATCTATGTTAAATGCAGTGCATATGACACAGATTCCTAATTTTTTCATAAACCTTTTCACTTTTCAGTTCACAATTTAAGAAATTCCTTTGCTTGCTTGTGAAAATCCAGTGCTCATACAGCTGGGGGCTGCAAGCTGTCAATCACTACTGAGTCATAATATCAACACTCTCATCAGTCTTGTGTCTGCGCACAATACATACTATGCTTTCACTGAAGTCTTAGCACCTACAACAAGCAATTATGGCGATCTAGACTAGTACTTTAATAAATTATGATTCAAAGTGTGTGCTTTGACTCTGAAGACGAGGGTGTGTTCTCACTAGAATAGCAAACAGGTTTCAAAATTGTAAAAGTTTAGTGATGAAATTACTCAGTTAAGCATCCACCGGTCGTGCATAGTCTAAATGCAGGTTATTTAGCTGGGTCTGAATATCTTGGCAATTTCAGATAAACCCACTTCACAATATTGTTTGCAGCTCTCGAAAAAAAAACCCACTAGACTGTCTATTCAGTAGGCCTATTCTTGGAAGGATTTTCATATGTGGTAACTCCTACAATTATGGTCAGTACCTTAATTCCTAATAACGTACTAATACAACCCTAACATTAACCCAACCCCCTAACCCTAACCCTAACATTAATGCCCATCAAGACAGGAGCATCAGTCGAAGCGAGGGTAACTCCTTATCACCAGTTACTACATCTAGAAATCCTCCCGTATCCTTAATCAATCTTTTATTTTGATTCCATCACGAAAGTGCCCCGACACTTATAACTCAGAAAAGCATAGTCGAGTTGCCTGGACTCTGATCGTAGCCTGCTACAAGATATCGGATCTGAATAACTCAGATGTCTTTGCCATTGTGGGATAATGACTAAATGAACTGCATCAATGCAAGTGGGGTCCTTCTCAGGAGATAGCCGCCATTGTTAGGCATTGTGCGTGCGATGGCCGATGGGGGTAGATCTAGATCTAGTCTAGATCATGATTGATAAATGTCTTGTTTCACAAAAGCCATGCCACAATCTAGACGTCTAGATCTAAATATATAATTTTCATATGATCTGTCATACCTCTGGATGACTGCATTCTGCAAACAGCGATCAGAACGTGCTCACAAAAAAAAGCGTCCACAAAAAGTAGCCGACGAGAAGACACTGAAGAGAAGCAGACGGATGTTGACGATATTATAATTCCTGCGGTATGACGTCACACTCCAATGTAAACACAGCTGATTGCTGTTTCCGCACATGTGCATTAGACCGGCTAGCCTTCTGTCAAAAACGCTGACGTCACTTACGTTCCAGCACTACAGACACCTCTACCTGACAATGTTTCCAAATTCAAACGTAAAGTTTGATAGTGTAAGCCAGAAAAAGTAGTCTGCATTTTTATTGCCTTAGCATGATTTTGTTTGGCTTATCTACTGTTCAGAGAGGAATTAAAACATTCATACCAATATGCTATCACCCGTCCGCAGAGCACTGGCTAGACAGCTTGGTCATGTGGCTAGAACGTTTTTGACGTAAGCTTATGGCCGCCAAGCGCGCAATGGTTGTAACAAATCGGACTTTGGATAATGTAACCCTGTGGGTTGTCTGGGGCCAGCAGAGGCGTTATATCATGATTAGAGACACTTGAAAGACTGTTTTATTGGAATAATAGGGTATCGTATGATTTAATATGGTCTGTAGGACGGTGCAGTCTTCCTTTAAACTTACTATGCAACATTCCACTGTTCACTGCGTTTGGTCCATATTAATATCCTCCTTCCTTCGCACTATCTCCCCTAAATGTTATAGGAACATGCTACAAACAGCCGTTGGTAATTCTGGATCATATTGAATCGACTTTGGTGTGGACTATATGCATTTTCATTGCCGCAAGACCAACATATCTTCGGGGCAGGGGGGCGGAAATGGGAGGAATAAGATGATTACATCGCTTCAAAAACTGCGCGATTATTTCCTCCATCCCTTCAGATGGGTGATACCGATGTGGAGATTGGCTGTTCTGCTCGTGCTACAATTGATCAGGAAATTCTGTTTTATCGACCTTATACGAACACAACCATTCTAAACCTTCGTTGCACGACTTGGAACTTCAGCAGCTCGAACATCCATCAAATGAAAAGCTGAAACAGAACTGAACGAGAGACCTTCTAACCTGATTTGTCCAGAAGCGGCAAAACTATTATCTCTCGATACAAGCGATGTCAGGCGCCTTTCCAAAGTTGTTCAGTACCATTGGTCAAAGACAAGATCTACACTGCCAAAAAGTATTCAGGACACATTGGAAGCTCTCTCTCACTATGATCACCCTTTTCTTATGGAAGTGGATGATAAAGAACAAATTGTGATGCTTACAAAAACGGAGAATCTTCACCTATAGCCTCCTCGAACCATATTTATGGAGATGGAACATTCAAAATGTACCCGAAACACTTCCACTAGCTGTACACGCTTCATTCTCTGAACAATGGACAATATGTACCTTGTGTGTTTTTTTCTATTGCCAAACAAGCAGAAGAAGACATACACCAGGATGCTTGACCTTCTCAAGGAATTGTGTAGCAAACACTCTCTTCAACTTGATCCACATTGCATTCACATTGATTTAGAAAAAGCAGCCATGAACGCTTTTCAACAAGCTTTCCCATAGGTGAAAATACAAGCCTGCAATTTCCATGTTGCACAGGCCTGGTGGCGCAAGATGAACAGTCTAGGACTTTCCAGCATATACAAGGAAAGAGACAGTGAAGTTTCTCGGTGGCTGAAGCTTTTTTTGTTTTGTTTTGACTTCCTGCACTCAGCGAGAATGAAATTGGACTGTTTCGCCTTTGTGATTGTTGCCCACGCTCCACAACATGAAATGCCTGCTCTCGCAGAGTTCTCAGATTTTATCTTGAACAAACACGTGTGGGCGCTTTCATCGTCATTTTCAAGAACATTTCAATTCACCCCAGCCGAATTTTTTCTATTTTTTTTAGAAAAACTTGAACTGGAGCAGACCAGTATTGATCTGAAGGTCAGGCAAGCAGAACGAAACAGCACAAGAAAGCTGAAACAAGTGCAAACCAGAGAAAACAGAAAAAGTGAGCACCAAATGCTTCCAGTTCATTAACATTTAAGGCGTAAATATTGTAGTCCAATTTTATGACAGTTTTAACTTTGAAAGTGACGTATTAAAATCTTCAAAACAACAGCCTTCATTGGTCAGACTGGTGTGAACATGTGAGGCAGATTACTAGAGAGAACGCAAACGAGAAAAAGAGGAACTATTAAAATCTTACACAAAGGTCTGCAGAAAATCGTTCTTCCACATCATCGGTCTAAACACACAAGTCATTCAACCACTGGTAAGTCGAAACTTGCTGTTCGTGAATTGGTGTCAGTCTTCCAACTCTAATGAACTATGCCTCTATGTTTAACTTCTGTATGACTGTAGATAACGGTATCTAAATGTTTCAAATGGGATTGAAAGAAATCGATACCATAGCCAGCCAGAGTCCTTTTCAGGTTACAGACCTGTAATAGGATTGGACCCTTTTTTCCTCTATGGGCTATATTAACATTTTGAGCTGTCCTCTGAACCCAAAGTTTTAGCTTTCACCCAGACCCATACCAAATTGAAGCTCATTATGTGGCCCAAATTTTAAGACTTACCCAACCCTAGCAAGCCCATTGAAATTTTGAGCTTGGTTGCTATTTGTAAACATACCCTACATTTTTCACTGGTCAATGCCAAACCCCTCCTCTTCCGCCTGAGCACACCCTTGACCTGGCAGTTCCAGCCCAGGGCTAAATAGTGCCTGGTAAAATAAAGTAAAATGGACACAGATTCCCATGATATCAAAATTTCCCCCCTGGAGCCCTTATTACTGGAAGCAGGGCAAGCCAAAAGAGGGAAAAGAGGAGATGAAATATACCCCCTAAGTTTGTAGGACCACAAAGTGAAAGTACAAAGTGAAAGTACAATTACAGGCCTGTAACCTTTTAAAGCCCGAGGACAGTTGCGTCATGTTTTGTGTTTGAGCGGCACATAGTGATGTAACCGGATTAAGTCACGCCCTGTTCGGGTTCTCCGCTTCAGATTCAGAGCATGATGATCATCATGCAGCCCATATACGTTGTTATTGCCGTGGACGTTGTGCCTGACAAAACCCAGCCGACGACCGCTGGTCTCGTCATTAAAATTTCGTGATCCACAAGTCTCTTGCAAGATAATTGCTTTCACTTCCAGTTGCTGATTCGATCTTTTTGACTTAGATGTCTCTCACTGTTCATAATCATTGCTAGTGTTAACAGTGTAGTCGTCATCATCAGCGTCATCTACTTTATTATTCTACACGCATTATTATTTTTATTACCCACAAGTTCCACAAGGTATCATCATTATCATTGTTACTGTTTCTGAGGTTTGGGGCCAATATCATTGTGATTAAGAATGCCCAAACTATAATAAATAGTCCCACCAGCGTGCGTGTTATTGTGTGTGTGCTACTTTGCGCTGAAGTGAACCAATCTGAACCACTTCCACTTTAACCATTAAATGATAGAAATTATGCTTTGCAACTTAAGTGGTTAAATTTTAACCACTTAAGTTGCAAAGCATAATTTCTATCGTCCCAAATACTTACCAGTATTGATGAAGGTACAGAACATTTTTTTTTGTTTTGTTTTAGAGGAAATATTAAAGGTCAAAATTCCTGACCTGAAATGTGATCTAACCACAAAGACATACACAGCCTTTGAGGCACTCCTACCTACTTTGCGGGCTTTGGTACAATAGCAGCGGAAGTTGTAATTGAGGACTTGTCTTTGGTCACATCAACTACTGTGCTGTAAAAAACTGTACTTCTGTGGCTGGAGTGGAGGTATGTTGATCGAGAAAGCACTGACTTCAATTAGCTCCTTTACATTAATGTACGTGTGGTTAACAGTGGTGAAATCGAATCATGACCATTTATTTACAAAATGGCCAAGGAACAGTATGACCACTTTTCCGCTTTCACTGAACATACTTTTTGGGGACATAAGTTATTGCTCTCCACATATTGCGAGCACTGAAGCTGATGGCGTTCCATCATAATTATATGATTGAAAATATTGTGCATCATCTGTCCGGAGAAGACGAAGACATCGCTATATTTTTTAACACAAAGCAGACTGAGACTGTTGGGGATGTCTGTATCATTAGGTAGGTTTAAAACTTGACTTTTATGGCCAAGGATTCACAAGTGTTGGCTTTCTTGCCCTGAATGGTAATTGCAACATTCTGCAAGTAGTGCAACCTTTTCCAAAATGTCATGTTAGGTAATAAAGTTTTGCCGTTCAAAATTACAAATTTCATGCCTAAACGTGACGTGTCAACATTTTCCTGAAGTACAGTACTTGATTTTTTTTTGTTTTTTGTTTTTGTTTTTGCACCGGTCAGTTTCTCTTTGATCTTCCTTTTACATTCCTGTATAATATTCCAGTTCATTATTTCTTTGTATTCGTAGCTCTTTATAGAAGTACCTCATATCTGTTGTCGAATTCCGTTTTGCCTGGCCTCATTATACTATTTTGTGTACATAACACTTTCTGCATAAGAAGTATTCTTTATTCTTTATGTCTATAGGATATCGAATTTGACAACGAAATTTACACTTCTTCCACTTTTCAACATGTTTACATGATGACGGAACATACCCAGTCATATTCTAAAACTTGGACTAATTTCAGTTTCATTATTGTTTTGGAGAAAACATGAATCACGACCTCGGGATTCGCGGGATAAGCTCATTCTTATTCTTGTTTATTCATGTGATGTGCCCTTGAGTTCAAGGGACAGGGGTGGTTATGTACTTCACAGCCTAGTAAGTCCTTAAAACATTTTTATAAAATTTAAATCGCTTACATTTTTCCTCTCCCCTGACAATTTCTGAGAAAGTACATCAGAAGTGTCGGATTTTTCATTCTGCGGTCGCCGCCATTACTCGAGCTGCGTGACGTCAAAGAGCGTGATAGGCTAGCAGGCGATTGGTCGAGACAGTTTTGCGCATGCATCTGCATCAATTGTCTGCTAGATTCTCTCGCTTTATGGCGTCAAGCAGCATGTTTAATGGCGGCGTACAGAGGGTAAAAATCCCGGCATTCCAGTGATGTTTTCTCAGGAATTGTCAGACGGGAGGAAAATATACCCGTTTTACAGTTTTTCACCAAAGTAATGTGGATTTTTTAAACTGTGAACGACATTATGTACCCCTGTCCCTTTCAGTGAGTAGGCCACATTCGAAACAGTCTAAAAGCTGAGCCTGATGAATAGGAAATAGGAAAAAGGGGGAAAGGCATACCTGAAATGAAGTGTTCTGAGTAAATTTTTATGACCAGTAGATACGAACTCTACCATGCCGTGTTTGATTTAGCGTTAAGGTTTATTGTATTAAACCTTGAACTATCGTCTTCTACGCTTCTATGTGAGTGCTTTGGTCTCATCTACTTCCCCAGTCCTTTCTGTGAGTACCGAAAAAAACTTATTGACTTGCTGTCTCTAATTGCATTTGAGGTGCTTGATACAGAGTGAAAGTAAGGTATTACAATATTTACCGACGTTTTGCTTTGTTATATTTAGTCAACAGAGATGTCCTGGTCAGAAAACCGTTTGATGCCTACTGTGCATTTTTCTTCCAAGCCGATTTGGGAATTTGGGCCGACCCTTCTAATACTAGAAAATACTAGAATAGACCATACGAGTATATTTATTTTGTGCCGCTCTTTGATAATCCGAACAAAAACCAAGAAACCCGCTGTTTAATTACGACTAGGTGTCATTTGTAATCACGTCTTTCTATCAACACCCGCCAACAATGCATACTCGAACAAAAATATAACGAGTCATCATGAGCACGAGTATCCCCTCAAATAGAGATCAGCAATGAGATATCTCTTTTACCCCGCCCCTCCCTCCAACCCATACCACTCAGTAAATAGGAGTGTGTGAGGGAGGAGGGGTGTTTTTGGGCTGCTTTTTCAATTTTTTTTTTCTGAAGGTGTATCATATAACACAAGTTTGACATATTACCATGTAACCATGTTATTTTGGTCGAGAGACCCGTTCAAAATGTATTGATATAAGATGAAGGGTACTGATGCTGAAGATGATAAGTATTGTTGACATTTTCACACAGACGAGTAGAATACAAATGCTAAACTTTCAAATGTGCAGTTGGAACACAGTCTCCGGGTTTCTTTTACAAATCGATTGAAAACTCGACTTCGATACCTTCAGAAAAATATACCTACAGAGGAAATGGATGGCGATAGAAATAAAACCTCAGTGGTGCCAGAGTGGCAGAGTGAAGTTATAAGGCTCTATCTCTCTTGACCAAAAGCAACAGCAACAACAACAACAACAACAACAACAACAACAACAACATTAGTAGCATCCAGTCTCAAGTATACCTGTTGGCACTGGACTAGTGAATACTAGGGGTTGTTTTTTTTTGGTTTAAACCCATTACTTTTCTATTTGATCGTTTGAGTGATTGTGTTGCTTTAGAATGATAGCTGTCTGGAAAGCACAGGTTGACCTTTGTTTACTTTTTTTGAAAACTGCAGTGGAATAGTGGGAGTATTGAGATTGGTTGCCATGTTATGTAAAATTTGGTCATATCCTCTAGCAATGCAGTTCTATGACAAATAAGGATCTCAGATCGGAAATTACTAGTGGTTTTTTGTTGTGTCTGAAATCGTCACCAAATTTTAGGCAAAAGGAATAATTTTAAAACGTTTTATATGGAATTCCGATGATATATAACCGCACAGTAATAAGATTTCTCATCAACCAGTAAAGACCAGAGAACAAAAACTATATGCGGAAGATCTTCACACAATGAAACGTAATTTTTCTATTTTTTACGAAATCTCTCAATTTGAAATTAAACTTTAAACTAATTCTGATAAAATTTAGAGATGCGTTATTAAAATTTGTGATAAACCAAAAATATTCTATAGACCTAAAAATAATATATTATGCGGAACCTTCTGAAGATGGTGAAAATCACGTTGTTTTTTTTTTTTTNTTTTTTTTTTTTTTTTGGGGGGGGGGGGGGAGACGAAGAAACGTCTCAGTTTTGAAGTTGTCTTACATGTGATTCTGATAATATGTAACATTGCAGTATTAGATTGTCATAAACTAGACAAAATCTTGGAAGTAAAGGTATATGCGGATCCATCTGCAAAAGTCTTTGCAGCCCGATCTGCGCGGACACAATTCAAATACTAACATAAACATTTTACAACGGAACCTGTTCAGGCGGGACACTCGTAAGCGAGACCGTTTCTGGAAAATATACTTGTTGTTTTATGGCATGGGACAATGTCGGGACGTTCATGTTGTTTCTTAAATCAGTTCCATACGCACTGAGAAGCAAAGATGAGAACGAGCTAGACAATATAGAAAAACAGGATATCCTGATCAAGGTGCAAACAAGTGAATCGACAAGATCAACAGGCCCAGTCGTGAAACCCAACGGAGATTTGCGCATCTGCGGGAATTTCAAGGTCACAGTTAACCCAGTCCTGGAAACAGATCAATATACAATGCCAAGAATGGAAGACATATTAGCTAGACTGGAAAAAGATCAAACATTCAAAAATTGATCTCAGACAAGCTTTTTTCTACAACTCCCGTTACAGGAAGTGTCAAAGCAAATCACTACCATCAACACGAGCAAAGATCTCTACATGCTCAACAGACTACCATTTCGCATCACTCCATCGCCAGCCATCTGGCAGAAGACGATGGATCAAGTTCTTCAAGGCCCTCCGGGGATCCAGGACAACCAAGATCATATGATCATTACGAGAATGACAGATGAACAGCAACTAGAAAATTTACGAAATGTCCTTAGACGACTTCTTGAGTGACCTTGAGTTCGGTCTCAAGGCAAACCTGGACAAGTGCTACTTCTTTCAAAAAGAAGTCATCTTCTGTGCGATCAGAATTACCAAAGAAGGTCTGCACAAAACAGTGGACAAGGTCGCGGCTGTCACAGATGCATCAGTTGCTACAACGAAAACGAAACAACGATCGTTCCTAGGAATGGTGAACTACTATCACAAATTGCTACACAACGTAACACAAGTGGCTAAACCATTATAATATGAATTGCTCCAAGACAGCAAACAATTCATCTGGACAGACAAATACGGAAAAGCTTTCCAGATGCTCAAGGAAATGGTGACATCAGACCAAGTGTTGAATTACTACAGCCCCTATCTCCCACTGAAGCTCGCTGCCGATGCTTCACCATACGGTCTAGACTAGGTGCAGTTCTGTCTCATGTTACAGATAAAGGAGACGAACGACCCATTGCATATTATGCCTCACGCACTCTGTACAGTTGAAAGCAAAAATATTCTCTACTTGACAAAGAGGCACTCTCCATTGTATGGACCATGAAAGAGCTCCTTAACTACCTCTGTGGCCGACATTTCATTCTCATCATAGATTATCAACCACTGAAAATTTATCTTTAGTCCCACTAAAGGCATCCTATCGATGTCAGGTGCCAGACTACAGAGATATGTGGTATATTTATCAGGATTCAGTTATGACATCGAATACCGTAACTCTAAACCCAATGCAAACGCAGGCAGTCTCTCAAGACTACCCCTGCCTTCTTAAGTCTCCTCAGTGGACAATGATAAAGCTGATGAAATCTACTATACAGAAATTAATGATTCTGTGCCAGTCAACGCAAATGTGGTAGCAAAACAGCCACGCAGTGACCGCTGCACATACCCTAGAAAACATTCCTATGATTGGTGTTTGGTGTTTTTGGCAACACGGCCACTTCTAGTTGTATAATATTATGTTGTGCGTGTGTCTGATTGCACACTCCTTTAGGCAACCACCTAAAAGATGACTGTGTCTGTTGTTCTTGAATGAATGTCGAATCAAAGTACACGACAACATGGCAAACGTTTTTGTTTTTCAGTAGTCTAGTTGATCAGTATCTGTTTATTACTATTAAGACACATAGACTAAAAAGAGAATCTGTGTAATCCATCCTATTTTTACCCTGAATAACCAATATGCATTTTGCAGTAGCCAGCTAAGCGCATTATCCATTTTTCTCCCCTTTGATCATAAGAAAGGGCCGTCGCGTTATTGAAGTATGATATGAGCGGTAGTTCTTGAAACCCGGTTGTCAACCACCTTGGTGATAAGGTTCCTTGTCCAGTTTCCAGTGAATTTCTAATTAACACTGTCACATCATTATCATCACTAGTAACAACAACCAGAAAACGGTAACAGCAATAACATTAATACATACATTATGAACAATAATTAATAAATATAATATTACGTAACAACACTCAGTGTCTGTTTTCAACACCAGTAACATAACAACGAGCATCAGGATACTACCAACAGTTTAGCATTTTCAAATTCCATCCTCAGAACAAGCTTGTGGCAGCGGTTGCTCCCACTACCTTTCCGCAGCTGCACAGCACGGAGGCAAGGCATCCACATGGGAAGCAAGCTAGTGATGGAAGTGACGGAACCGCCGGGACCTTACCCCAACTCAAGGTGAACACATTGATCTTCTTCTTCATTTATTCGTACTTTATTTATCAAATCAGAGAGTCCATTTGGGGACTTGAAAGATGTAGACTTGAACTATGAAGTTTAGTTTTGCACGAGGATCTATTTTGGTAATAACTGTGACCCATCTCATTGTATATGATGCCTGTCCACAGAAGAAGATAGATTAGTTTGAGCCTCTAATCTGCCAGAATCGCAGATATTTTTGTTGCTTGAGGTCAAATGCACAAATCGTGACAGCGAAACTATATTTTGATTTTATACGTAATAACAGCATAGATATTTCCCGTTCCCCATCATTACTCTAGAGCTGCAGAATATCTTTGGGTAAAGAGAATTAGAGCTCAAGAAAAGCTGCACCGCAGACAAGTATTTTGTCCACTGCGGTACCGTATGAATTATACAATTCTGATAGAATTACCTCCTTATTTTACCCAAAGGCGGAAAACATCCCACTTTATTACAAATGAGAACAAGTAGGTCGGGTGTTGGGGGCCCATGTCATTAGGTCGAGTAATGAAACTATTCTTAGTCATCGCAGGGGAGACTAGGGTAGGTTCTGCCGACAAGGGCAGGTGGATGATCTAGGATTCTGAGAGATATTCAAACCGAACGTCACGTTCCCACTTTCTTGACAGTGGTGACATTCCTGTACTTATGCAAAAAATGCTACCACCCGGAAAACACATCAATTTTAGCTGTGGGTAATAACTTGAGAAACTAGCCTGCTTATTGGCAGTAGGAGTGCCAGCGACAAGCCATCAGTGAGCGAATGGGTAGGTCAACGAAGATCTTTGAGAATTGTTGGCACTAACTTGTTTCCTACACGGGGGGTATATAGATAATATAAGTATATTACGGATATAGGCATGCATTTTATCAATTTAAAAATTATTATAAAATGAAATAAATGCACTTTATTTCTGATTTCCAAGTAACTGGGCAGAATATCATATTGAGTTAAAACCATTTTTTTTTAATTTCTTACTTTCGACACGCCTGTTTCTAGTTTTGCCCTTTTTTATATCTTGCGAAAAGCCAGTGAGTTTGGATCTACGCACTGAAAAAAAATGAGTTAATCTATATGCCACTGTAAACCTATGTACATTTACCCAATTGGCGGGTATTTATCATACCCTATATGGAAATCTCTATTCACATCTGTTGTGACGTCAAAGGGCAAAAATGTACCTCATCCGGCTTCTCATTGTCCTCTCTCAGTCCTGCTTGAAGCTGATATTTATTTCATTTTATATATCGATGTTTTAATATTCGAGACGTAAGCGGTCAATGAAAATGAGGAAAATGGCGGCGGAAGTGATCGAAAGCTAACCCGTTTAATAACGAGTTTAAGATTAACCTAGCAAATTACACTCAAAATAATCATAGTCGTGGAAGCTAAACATTCAGCATCGGAAAAATTGCTACATTTCTAAAAAGTGTCATAATATGATGGAAGAGCAAAAAGTCGACAATTTTCTATTGCTTCTCAAATCACTGTTGCAAAAAGAGCATATTTAGCACTATATTCCATTACGGTTACTTTGTTTTATGCACCTGTGCTCCGATACACTCTTGTGACGCAAACGCTGATGATGATTCGATTATCCTGTTGTAGCAGCGATATCTTGGCTTAGCACAGACGTGTAATAGGGCATTAGGGTTGATCACTCAGCTATCTCTCAAAACGTCTGCCTGTCGTTGTCAATAAATAACACAGTGTATTTTGATACAAAAGAAAACCAATCTTTATTTAAAATACTGGCACAAGAGAGCCAAACAATGTCTACGAAACCATAGTAATGCTACGCAACACTTTAAACTTTAGCTTTACACACACCTCTTCACCTCATACACTCACGCCCTTAAATATATTTCTACATCAAACTTCTAGAAAGTCTCGATAACCGATTACAGGTTCGCAATGGGTCGCCATATATTTTCATTAACCGAGTTGTAACTTTGCAGTCTAGAACACTACAGTCATTACTATTAAGTAAAATCAAGCTCAGGTTAAATAAACACGCCTTTCTATTTACAAGAGTACAGAGAATGGAAAGAAAAAAAAAACACGCACCCAAAATCTGAGTCACCGTCGTCTTGGCGAGTGAGCACAGAGTGAACATCAGTAAGCGCCCGAGGCAAAAAGAGATAAGAAAAGGGCGAGGCAAAAACCAACATATTGTAAACGTCAATACCGGTGGTTTTATTACACGGGTGTGTATTAAATTTGTCATTGTTGCGCCTTTGAAAGAACCAGCAAGGGCAGTGCGGCAGCGAGACATCATTCGCAATACATGTCTGAAATTAAATTGTTTCTTTCATTTATGGGTGAAATTACTCACTTGTGAAGTAATTATGTAATATGCGGTAATGCATGACAATGTGAAGTTACAAAGCAACAAGAATAGGATACTGAGTTTAGCGCTGAAATTTACAGGCCATGTCTAGCGTTAGAGTCAAAGCTGATGCAGTGACAGAGGCAGCGGAGTGGCTGGTGAGGGAAAGGGTGGGTCAGGCATGCCATGGTTTTCTCCGATTTCCAGATTATTGCCAGAAAGGTTGAGGAAAAGAAACTGAGAAGGGAATGAATGACAGCTGCTCAGCAGTGGTCTGGGCAAAAAAAAAGCAAAAAACTCATTTAGATTTATGCTTTATCCAAGTACACAACCTCAACTTCTGAAAGTGTATAAGCTGCAACAGTTACACCTTATTACCATGATTGTCCCATTGCAAATTTCTGTAGACGATCTCCTTGTTAGCGAATGAAGAAATCCTGCTGTGGTCTACAATGATTCAGTTAGGCAGGGAACCAGCGAGAAATGACTTGCCTCCAATTGATATGACATGCACATTGCCTACTTCAGAGTATGTCTGTAATTAAGCTGAACTGGCAGGTGTTACAGTAATATTTACCTTCAATCAGCGTCTCTACTTCAGGGCACTGACAAGCATTGCAACTCAGAGAAGTGATAGTCAGTTGTACCTTCTATTTCTGATACTCAGAAGTTATTCTTTCCAGATGAGCTCCCTCGGATCAATTGGATTTATTATATTAGGATCCGGACTGAGTGAACTATGGGAACTAATACCTAACACACACACACACACACACACACACACACACACACACACACACACACACACACACACACACACACACACACACACACACGCACACGCACACACATAACGGTGTCATAAGTAGTCTTATCTATGCTCAGAAATTTAATTAAGACTTTGGCACCAACTTTCTTATAAATGTCCATTAAATCAGCAGATGGCATTCTTGTTTCCTTTTCTGAAATTTAGATGCTTGATCTTTTTGGTGTTAGGATTCGGGTAAGATCCTATTTATAGCAGCTCTGACCATCATACCAGAATATAGGCCTTCTCTGCTTCGGCTAAACATCGTTTTATCACTGAGGTGAAGTTTGCTAAATTTCTAACAACTTCATTCTATGGAAATGTAAATCGGTAATATTTATTTCCTTTAAAGGAAATGGATGGATCTGAGGAATTAACGTTGGCTTTAAGAACTCGCCTATAGCTGAAAAACAGGCTAAATGTGATTTAGTCTTTTATGATCGATCATTTCAGTGTTGCTACAAATAATTCTTGTACCATATAGATCTTCACATTTAAAAATAATTACTATTATCTAGGCGAGTATAGACTGGCCTGTAAGAATATAGTTTGACCAGCCAAGTCTATACCCCGGAAGATTAAAACGGTCTGGTAGGCTTTTATATATTCCAAGGTATCATCTGGTTTAGGATGCATATATTTCGGTCTGTTACGCTGGCATATAATAAAATGAAAGTCTGATTATCAGTATCCTTTAACGACGCTTCCCCCTTCCCCTCGCCCCCGGGGCCCTCTCCCCCCTTCACAAACCCACAAACACAAATTAATGAAATTTAAATCTTTCTTATTCTCTCAGTGTTATCCTGGATTACTCCAGTTTGTGCGGCAGGGTTCTTTCCCATTACCTCCCGAATAGAGGCAAAGTCAAAATGGTCTGACCATAAGAATGGTCCAACAGTGACCTTCGTCTGGGTATCATTATTAGTAGGGTCATGGATATGCTAAGAATATTTTACATGAGAGTTTTTTAACTATCAGTGATTATTTGATTACTCAGACCCTTCGCTTCAATGTGATATTATAACTTTGATTTTCAGCAATCTGATCACGTTCCTCACTCTTCCCATGGCCATTCCCACTCGCACACGTCCCATGGAGCAGGCTCTCACGCTAGCAGCAGCTACGGAGGTCAAACATCTGAGAGAACCAAACGCGACCAGTACGGTAACAGGATACCTATGACTGCTGCCGGTAAGCTTGATAAAGAAATTAAGTTCATGATAGCTTCTCATTGTCATAGCATACTGGTGATCTGAGCTAGAGGAGGGATTGTGAGATCAGAAAGATGTGTGTCTACACCCCTTTTCCTTGAAAAATTTCGAGAATTTGAAGCTCCTGTTCTGTCTCCGACTTCTTGAGCTATAACCTTGACAGATCAGTACATTTACTTTTCGTCGGCTGCTCGAAAGGAGGACAGGGCGTATATTTATTGTCCCTTATGCTGTGACGTCGATCCCAGACCCAATTATTGACAATAACAATAACAATAATAATAACAGTATGCTTATTGAGCTCAGACAACTATCTGCCAGTGGACAGAAGTTTAGAATGTATCCCTAGCTGTCATAATGTTCTTTAACTTGTTGAGAACGTGAACTACGTCCATATTATTTTAAAACAAGGAGCATTGCATCTCGGGATCGGAAACTATAGAAAACTGTTTCTCCGCCGTTTAAATTAATACCCTCTCTAAACTGTGTCATGGATCTCCCTGCTTGGAGCGACTAATAGGCCTACGTAGGTACGCTGTGACAATTGCCTCCCAAAGATTGTGCACTGTGCGTAAACTTTGCTCGAAGACAAATGATAACGCGGAACGGTTAAGCCCGGATCATTCTTTATTTAACATAGATAATTTTACTTAGTAGTATTTGTGTGCCATATCTCATTGTATACTAATGCTGTTAATCTTCTCATGGAAGAAAAAGAAACGTATTGTATATTACCAATTATCGCTATTACAAGTTCAAGTTCAATCTCTTTATTAGGCATTTTGCCAATCATTTTTCATAATGTATACATAATCAATATACATCAAATTAAAAGAAAAATCGAAAAAAGAAACGAAAAGAAAATTGAAAAGACAGAAAAGATGGAAAGAAAGAGGAAAAAACTTGAAGGGATAGAGACTAAATAATATAAGTAGGAAAGGGAGCAGGCAAAAAACAAGCATGTCGATCCCCTCCCTCCCTCCCCCATCCTTCCACTCGCTTTCTCATCGTCACACACCCCCCGCCCCCCAAACCCACATACATACGTACCCCCATCCACAAACGCACGGCCCGCACCCTATTTTCATACTGTTTCAGGATACTCATTATCCATACAATAATACATCAACTCGTAATAGTAATAGGCATCCACAAGCGCACATACACAAGAAACATACATACACACTGCCACGCACATACACACACACGTACACACACACACACACACACATATATCCACACAGCACTCTACATCATAATAAAATAATTAGGCTACATCATATTATCCCATATCTACATACACACCCACAAGCACGTACACTCACACGTACATACACACATAGGTCTACATCCACACAAGACTCTACATCTTAACATAAATAGGCTACATCTTATTATCCAGCACATACATACATCCCCGTACGCGCATACACACACCCGCACACACACACACCCATCAAGCACACAAAAACTTTCTTTGTAATAGCATAAATGGCTACATCGTAGTTTCCAGCACATATATACCCTCCCACAAGCGCATACACACCCACACACACACACACACACACACACACACGTACATACGTACACCCACAAACCTTTCGTCCTAATAGCATAAAAGGCTACATCATAGTTTCCAGCACATTCATACACACCCACACCCATTACTTGTGTGTGTACACACACAAGTAATATTACAAGACACTTTCCAATATAAAATATTTCTATTCCCCAAGAGAATATCTCATGAGCATGAAACATTATTCTTCTAAAGACTATTTCATGTATGTGGTATACAGTATTTTCTAATTAGCCGGATTATATTTCCTGGACATAATATAATTGTGTTTTGCTATTGCATCAGATAATACGCTTAGGTTTCTTTTTTATATTCCTTCAGCACTAAATACGCCAATGTTGCTAGCCTACCCAGTTCTTCCCCACTGCCTTCTTTCATTAAGTGTACAAATTTTGCCATACTTGGTTTTTTTAAACAAGCCAGTAGGTAAATATTTTTTCCTTAACTTTCTGAATCTAGGACATATTACTAAACAATGGAACTCGTCTTCTACTTCTTGGCACTGGTTGCAACGTCTGTTTTTATATTCTATGTTCGGTCTCCCCCATCGTCCTCTTTCTGACATAAATGTATGCGATCCTAGTCTAATTTTCGTGAGTGCAACTCTCATTACATTATTGCTGATGTATGTCAAGTATCTTTCGTATTTAAATTCTGATTTAATATGTTTATACAATCTATTGTCACTACAATCTTTGACTTGACTACGCCAGTTTTGTATGTACAAACACCTTAAGCGTTCTGTGAATTCCTTTACAAAAGCTCTCTCCTCTACCACCCGCTGATTTATCCACACGAACCCAAATCCACTTTTAAACAGAAGATCTTTTAACAAAGAAGCCCAATTTACCACTAGTGGATCTCTTTCAGTTTGTCTATATAATTCCTTATACATGAGAGCGGCAAAGCTCGTCGTTTCGGTGTTTCTAATTAATTTTAACCAGTATTTGACGATTCTCATCTGTCTATCTACTGTAAAGGAAACACCTGGAGTTCTCCATATACAAAGCAATTTGGCGTTGTCTTTTTTACTTCTAACAGTCGTTTTAAGAAGGATAAGTGTAACTTCTCAATTGGATCTGCTTTGCAAAAACCCCATATCTCGCATGCGTAACTCAAGACTGGCTTCACAATACTGTCGAACAATCTTAATTTTAACTCCGGTGGTAACTCTGGGTTCTTGGACAAAAACGTTTTCAAGTCAAACAGCGCCCGTAATCCCTTTTCTGCTAGACATTTTATCCCATGTGAAAAAGAACCAGAAGTCGAAAGAAATAATCCTAGGTATTTAAAGTGTGAGACAGTTTCCAGGTTTTCTCCTCTAAAATTCCACCTATCCAGGACACTCTTTCTTCCCCCTTTTCTGAAGACTACAGCTTTGGTCTTTTTGGTATTCACGGTAATGCCCCACTTTTCACAGTTAATCCGGAGTGTATTTAATCCCTTCTGTAGCCCCTCCCTACTTTCACTGAATAAAACCGTTAAATAGGATACGAATAAATGACTTCACCTGCACTCCTCCATTAATCAAGAACCCGTTCAAAATATTGTCACATCCAGCCGCCTTCCCACTCTTTAGACCTTTTATAGCTGTTTCAATTTCGTTCATTTCGATTTCTTTATCTAGTTCCTCCACCACCCAGTTATCGTCTTTATTTTCCCATTCCCCTATTTCATCTTCGACCTCTGCCCCTATTTCCACCTTCATATTGCACAATTTTTTAAAATGTTCATGTACATCACATGCTGGGAACTCACGCCTGTTTTTTTTGTCTTGACCCTCCTCCAAAATAGCTTGCTATCTGTTTTGCTTAAATGCACCAACTCCTTTGCATTCGACACTTTATAATCCCTATGCTTACGTCGACACAGCTTTCGATACCCTGCACGAGCCTCACACATGCTCACCCTATCATCTTCTAGCCCACTCTCTCTGTGTTTCCTTTCCGCTATTTTGAAATCAACCCGTCTGTCCTTACACTCCTTATCATACCATGGGTTTTTACTCCCCCTTCCTCTACCCCCGTTTCGATCTCCCCCTCCACCTAAGTCGTGACCTCCTTTGTCACTGACCCATATTTTGTGACCTTTCCCCGCCTCCAATAGTAATGCAGTAAAAGCCAGTATACAATCATCAATCACCATATCCGTACTTTCCTTTAGTTCACCTTCAAGCTCACTGAGCTTTTCAATAAAATCGGTCGATCCCACCCTCTCCACATATTCATCTTTCTTTTAACTCAACCACCTCACGCGTTCAACAGTTTTATTAACATTCATATTGTTATCACTAAGTAGTGTGTACATATGGGAGAACCTGATTTGAGCGTACTTTACGTATGACTGGTTTTTATTTAACTTGATTTGAGCGTACTTGATTTGAGCGTAATCGTAATCGGAAATTAAGATGTCATTATCTTTTTACTCAAGAAATATCACCCCCCCCC
>JAWQUT010000179.1:629367-642681 GCA_033807755.1 Ellobium chinense | reverse complement strand
AAAAAATGCTCGTGAACAATGTCGTTCGTCGCCTACTGTTCACCTGTGTTGAGATGAAAGAGGAGTATGGAGACAGAAAGTCAAACAGAGAAGAAAATCAAAACAATGATGTGAAGTAGTTGACATTTACGCAGATGGGACTTTCAAATTCTGCTCACGTTACTTCTTTCAATTATACACAATACATGGAATGAGGAATGATATCTACATCCCCTGTGCTTACTTTCTTCTTCCTAATAAGCTTCAAGACACGTACGGAAGAATGCTACCTTTTCTACAGGAGGTTTGTGCCAAGCTGGAACTTCGTCTGCAGATGACAACGATACATTTAGACCTAGAAGTTTCAATGCACGCCGCTGTACATGAAGTTTGGCCAGATGCGGAGATGAAAGCATGTACGTTTCATGTCGCACAAGCCTAGCGGAAGAAACTTCAGTCATGTGGCTTAACAGCAGAATATACACCAAGAATCGAATCTGTGTCGAATGAATTTTGGTATCACATGTCAATTTGCTCTTATTGACTTATAAAGGAATTTATGTTCGCTCAAATCAAGTTTCATTTTGGCTACCTGAGTTCCCTCAAATCAAGTTTGGGTATTAGACATGTACGCTCAAATCAAGTTCAGCCGTACATATTAGAATTTATACAAAACTCGACTGGTTTATGATCCGAGAATACATTACTATCATGGATCTTAAAGTTCTGTACATAGTGTATACTAACATTACAGCATAGAACATAACCAATGGCACTCTCCCCTCTTCGTCCAACAAACGTCATCTTTCCCACCCCCTTATCTTCCCCAGCTCTTCCATTCATAATGGCTAGTCCAGACATTTTACATAATTGTAATAATCTGTTACCGTATTCATTCAAAGTTTTATCCTTATTTATACGAGACAAACCTATATCATTTCTTAAAAAATCACCAAGTACAAATGCATGTTCATATTCCATGTCACCGTCTGTAGGGAATTCAGATTCACTCTCCTCCTCTCGCACTATACAGTCTTCCGTCTCCACCGTTCTAGCATTGAAATCGCCAGCGATTATCACACTGCCCAACTCTCGTACTTCCACGAGTTTATCAGTCGGCTTCTCATAACAATCCAAATCCGCATCAATAGCATTCCGGGTGGAAGCTTGCGGTCTCATGTATACAAAAAGCAAATACATATCTCTATCCATGTTAAAGTACTTGTGACAAAATCTGAAACATAGTCCATCCTCAAATTCCCATGGTTCTACTGTTATACCATTCCAAATTTCCTTTTTGAAATAACACACCAATCCACCCGAGTCCCTCTTTGCCCTTTTCCTTCTCTCCCTATGCATGAACACACACTCGTAACCATCCAGTCTTAACTCACACTCGTCGTTTGTCCAACTTTCACACAACAAGTTTATATGGTGCTCACGTAACATGTCACAAAAATCATCACTTTCTAGCTTGCTTTGCAAGTCTCCATTTACATTAAATGATAAACATGACAGTTTGTTCTCAGTTAGTGTAACATCAATGGATGTACTGATAATCAATTCATGACATAAGTTTCTCCTACTACCTTCCACGTTAATAAACTTAGGGTCATTGCTATCTATGGTCCTATAGACATCTTCTGGCTCGCACCTTCACTGGCTGGCTGTCGCTGGCGCAACCTCCTTCACAATCTCCCCATTTACCAGCAGACGGGCGGGGTAGACGATAGCGGCTTTCTTCCCTTGCAGGCGGCATTCCTTTAGCTCAGGCCACAAGAGCTCCCGTGCCCTCCGGACTTCCAGCGGCAGATCCTCTGTGATGCTGAATTTCACTGGAAGGGTCACCCTAGCCTGTCTCACCATTTTTCGCTCACGAAAGTCCACAAAGGAGGCTATGACAGGCCTGGGTTTCATTGCCTTGTTGCCGACGACGTTTTGGCGAGGTTTCCCCAACCGGTGAATTCTTTGGATGAGAAGGTCTCGCCCATCTCGCCCTAGTTTCATTTGTTCCGAAATGAAAGATTGGAGCGTTTCTGTAATATTCTCATTTATCTTCTCCTCAATTCCATGGAAGAGCAAGTTATTCCTCCTGCTCCTCGCTTCTGCATCGATGGCTTTGCTCTCCAGATCACCGATCTTGCTTGCTATGTTTGTCACCTAAGCTAAGCCCATTACTGATTCTTCTATCTTGACCACCTTCTTACTTATGGACTTCATTTCCTCTTCAGTTTTACTTATCCTTGCCTCCATCTTCTTACTCAAGTTCTCTATTCGCTCCTCCTGTCTGTCCAACCGGGCCGTCACTTTATTATCAAGCTTTTCATTTACGCTGTTCACAGCCACTGTCAAACTAGCAAGGTCGCTGCTCACTTTCGACAACACTTTCATGATGTCAATTATCTGGTCTTTTAGGTCTCGGACTTCATCCGCCCACTCCTCCTGTCCTACGTCACCACTTCCTTCCCTTCTCCTTTTATTGTCTCTGGTGATCGAGCTTTCTCTCTTCTCTTGGTTTTCCATTCTAGACTACCAGGGCAGTGATGGGCGATCGATACACTTATATTCCGGAGCACCTTAAAGTCGAGTAGCGGCTGGTTAGACTAGGCTGTGGTAATACAGTGTCTACGCCTATGCCTAATTTTTCCACCAAGAGTCACTTTATTTCACAATCACGTATTCAGTAGGCCTATCAACACTTTTCCTCTTTCGTAAAGAGTTTTTTCCCGTCTCACTTACGTTATTCCTTGCTCAGTGTTCGAACTGCACGGGCTGGGTCGGTGTGACCTTGAATAACAGTTCACTGTGCACAGATCAGCGATTTTTTTTCCTCTACTTTATGATGAAACTCACAGAAAATTCCAACAAATATCCAAATTTCTATCAAATCAAACGTAGAAAGTCCGAAGTCTTAGTGTCTCTGGAAACTGCAGCTCTAGAGCTGTCACACAGTACCAAATTCACCACAGTCCGTTGTCCCAAAGTCGAAATATTCACATTCAAGACTCCAGTTTGAAAACCACGTCTACAGTGTCTGAGTATTTCGTAACATTACAATATATGAAAGTGACATATTTAGGCGTAATTGCTCACACGGATTTACTTTATGACCACTTAACTTTAACCTAACCACCCATTTACGTCAGTTCACTGAGTATCTCTCGCAGCTCACATGAAAGACATCAGCTCGCACCACTGTTTTCTTCTTTTCATCATTCTGGCAGTTACTGGCTTTGCAAGTTACACATTTTGCAGAATAATTAAAGATGATTAAATGTACTTTGCTTAATGCTGAATATGGCACTGGCAGAATCTGAACGAATGGCATTTTTATTCGAAGTCTTTCAGCATTATCACAGTAGTGGGTGGCCAAAAAAAAACTAAAGGCTTACTTAATTTCAAAGTTTAATAACTTTCAATAACCTAAATTTTATGCAAAAGAAATTTCGCACACCTTAGCAAACGGATATTGTCAGTTAATGATGCAACTTTCAGATCTGAAATCTAGATGATATATTTAGGTAATGGCTGAAAAAAAGTTAAACATGCACATGTGGAACATTACCGTCCCCGAATGCGTCTAAGACTGATGGCAAACAGAAAAACTCATGAGCCGAAAGCTGGTAGTCAAAACTCGTTAAAGATAAGTAAAAAGTGGATTTCCGGCAGACCTCAATATGAAGTCCGAAAATTGTCAATTGAAAGCCTAAAGTCATTAGCCATAAGTAAAAAATCTTCATTTTCAAGGCAATATCTGTACACCGCTAGCCAGCTCGCACTGTTATAGCCGACAATGAGAGCCGTGGTTTTCTTCAATCGTTATACCGTCGATATAGATCCACATAGACGTTTGTTTTCGCAGAAAAAAAATAAATTGTCAACTGTACTGATCTTCATTGACCTTGACCTTCATTTGGAACAGTTCTGGTCATATCACCTAAATTTTTATTTTGATCCTCTTATCACATCATTATTTTATGTAGATGTTCTAGTGCGATTCACAATTTGTGAGATAATGTTTCTACAAAAATCTCGTCACCGGTTGCACTTACATACTTCAAAGTTTGTGTGGCCTCCTATCTCAATTTGTCTACACCATTTCATAAGTTTATTTGTTTTTTAAATTGCATGAAAATAAACTTTTTGTCTTCAAAAAAGTATATAAAAATCGGAAACAGGGGGTGTAGCCATACTGTATAGAATTTTACAGTGCCTCGATGAACTAGACTTGATTTCACTTTTTAGGTATAGTGTGCAAAATGGTGCGCAGTGAGCGAGTTTGCAAAATAACAAAACAAGCGAAATGCCTCTAAACTAAAAATTTTGATCTTTACTAATATTGTGATGTTGAATTCGAAAATGACTCTGTAAACTGACCGTTAGCTGTAGTTAACGAGATAGCTCGTCAGGTGCGTGTAAGACACATTAACAATTGGCGCTGATAGTGATCTATGCCAATAACATTATTTTTTCCTTACTAAATGTATCAGAAATGCCTTAATATATATAAACGTGACACTTTTATTCAATTTCCAACAATATATTGCGACTCCACCCCAGTATGAATCGCACCGAAAACAGGAATGACCTGTTCAAAATTGCATTTTTGCCTTCTGCAAAAATATTCACCGAGTTATTCAAAGTGAGTATCAAAGCTGTTTTAACCAGGTAAAACTTCAATTCCTATTGGCCATAGTATGCAGCTGGTGTAAAGAAAAACAAGCGAGCTTAAAAGAATTTTTCACCCGTACAAACATAAAAATTAGTGGGTGCTATCTTTAAGTCATTGCTACTTTAAAGTGCGACTAAAGTGCTAGAAAAAAATGTGATTTCCGACAGTTTTAATATTTTCAATATCAAGTTTTAGATCAAAAGTCATCATTTTTGCTAAAAAATAATATTTCGAAATTAATTTCGAAATTAATTTTACAACTTTTAACCTATTCTGAAATTGTAAGAAAAAAAACGTACCGGAAACGTCACGTCAGCGCGGAAGTCGCGGTGTTTTCGATCGAGAACAGTGGCAGCACCGGTCGAGTCGTATCAGTTCGAGCCCCTGCGCCGAAAAACAGATGACGAGGATATAATTGAGGAGAAGACTATTGGACCACCAGTTCAGGAATGGTAAGCAAGCATTCTGTCACAGTTTAGCTCTCTGTACTTTTGACCAAGTGCTAGTCTAGACTACTCTCAACTTAGTAGACTAGTCTCAATCTAGATCTAACTTTGCTAGCATGCATGTCCACATCAGTGTTTACTTAAACAGATGCCTCCACGTGCTGTACGGTGTCTTCTGTGGATCCATCTCTAGATTTACAGTGTACCGCACAACAATAACCCATTGTTTCCACGTGGGAGAGAGCCCTACTGAGTGCAGCGCTACGCATAATAGCCTTGAGCCCGACGCGTAATAGCCTTGAGGCGTGTACACCGGTGTTGGTGAGTCACGTATTTCCGCGAGGCGAGCAGCGGTGACGCTAACACAGGAGGGCATGGGCATGTGTTATTCTTTGTGATTTCTTCGAAACGCGTTAACGTTAGATTTGATGGGTTTGAGATGGTCAGTAGGAAGTTTGAATCACTGATGCATGTTAAAATAGTAATTTCACAGGATTCCGTGCACTCCACCATAAAAGTACTTTAGTCGCACTTTAAGGGGAATGCAAATGGTCAACGCCAAAGACGGCTGCCTCTTGAATGAATGGACAGCCAATCAAGAAAAATAAACATGGCGTTAAGAGAGATTGACAATGCGACTTCTACTGGAAATTTCCAGCACTTGTACATTAATGTAAATATAAAAGTATTTTGTGCCACATCCATAAAACCTTGCTTATGAAGACATTTTATGAAGGCTATGACAAGATGAGACAGGTTTTCATGTATACTTAATACAGCTTCCCATATTTTAGCGAGGCAAAGGTTAAGAAGGGAGAATTTAACGGTTCATCCAGGTTCAGGAATTCTAACGGCTTCCGGCATATCAGACATTAGTTCGTTATTATACTATCAGGATCTACATCCACACTGAAACATGTTTCATTTTCTGCATTAAATTTATTACTTCTCTAACAAACAAAATTAGCAGTTGGCATTGAACGTAGTAAGCACTTTCACCAAGATTATTATAACCATTACGAAACCACCCCTCCGAGCCAAACAGAGTCCATTTAGCAGAGAAGTGCTAGAAAGTTACAGGAGACCCCAGATCTTTCTTACAGAAGTAAACAAGTAAAGAGTATGATATCATCACAAAGAAGTGGACAGGAGATGTTTCCAGACACCCAGATGCTTAAAATCACATTTGTAAATTATAGAGAGACATTTAAAGTTTAGAATGTCTGATAAGTCACCGCCGGTCAAAGAATTTCATTGTCATATTCTTTTCAGCACCCCAAAATCTATATCAAAAATCATATTTCATCCACGACACCAAAAAAGTGTTCAACTTTTGTTGGCTAGTGTAACGCTACACTGAACCTGCCACTTTTTAAGATGGCAAAAGGGATTTTTACACGCGGTCATTTTCAAACCTAAAATGGAGCTTTAATGCCAATGAAATTTTGCCCCCCTCCCCCCTTTTTTTCCAGGATTGAAGGCAGTGTAACGGCAAATTGCATGTAAAGTCTGTTGACTTTGTCAATCTAATTCTGAAAATTCTGAAGTAAGGCCGATTTTAAATTCTACTGTTGACAGTAATCATCTGTTCCAATACTTCCATGGCCGATAGGCCGTTTGGTATGACTTTTCCCTAATGATTTTCTACTTTTACTTTCTCTGTGTGCCACCAGCCTAAAACAGGCACCTGCATGTCAGTTGTTTGACATGTGTCTGTAAAGGGACAGGGGTAGTTTTTTTTTCTTCACAGTCCAATAAGTCCATATTACTGTTTCATAACATTCAAACCACTTATATTTTTCCTTTCGCCTAACAATTTCTGAGGAAACACCTTTAGGGTGTCGGAATTTTCATCCTCTGTACGTCGCCATTATTAGTGCTGCGTGACATCAAGAAGCGAGATAGGCTAGTAGACGACTGGGCCAGACAGTTTGCGCATGCACCTGCACCAATCGTCCGCTAGCTTTTCTCGCGTTATGATGTCACGCAGCACGTGTAATGGCAGCTTACAGAGGTTGAGAATACTGACAATTTAGCAGTGTTTTCTCAAAAATGGCCAGGCAGCAGGAAAACGTACGCAGCTAAAAGTTTTTGAAATCACAATATCAATTTTAGGATTGTGAAGCCAATATCTACCCCTGTTCTTAAACCTTTTGCCATGATATCATAAAAGTATTCAATAATAGATTGTGTACATGAGAACTGTTCCTGTTTTAATTTCAGTTTTATTTCTTGCAGGCCAATGGCCAATAATACAACATATCAATTTAATCATAATAATTTTTCACATGATGATAATACAGTATACTTATCATTCATTCAGTTTTTCATTCATTCATTCATTCATTCATTCATTCATTCATTAACAGACAGACAGACAGACACACAGACACAAATGTACAATGTCAAAACACGAAGGTGTCTTACCCGTCTTCAAAACGCATACTATATATTATTAGCTTTCACAAAATAATATCTTTTAGAAGTTACCAAAGTCTACAATTCTTACGGGACAGCCTTGCAAAGCTACTTACTACACTCACGAACACATTGCCTTTCACTTATCCTTTGAAGATTCCGGTTCCTGTCTTCTCATTTATTCCTGCAGACATTCCCTCTTTCTCTCTCTCTCTCTCTCTCTCTCTCTCTCTCTCTCTCTCTGTCTCTCTCTCTCTCTTTTTCTCACAGCTGTAACGAAGATGATAATTTTTTTGGTTGGTAATCCAGTATTTATATCCTGTCAGGTTTTTTTGTCTTTTTTGGTGTGGGTGGGTGGGAAAAGGGCATAGTGAAGAAATGTTGCATATTTTTATTTGATTTGCTTCTATTTTGGGTTGCAACGTAATATATTTCTTTCTTTCCTGTACTGGAGCATAAACATCGATTACTGACCGTCTGAAACTATCAATGCTTATGCACATGTTAAAAAATGTTCCCGTGTCTCCAAAACCGGCATTTTCACGTTCCTGGTACTACTGTGAACTGCCAAAGTAAAATAATCTCAAAAAAGTAATCAAGGGCAACAACATTAAGCAAAGATGACAACACTACACTACACTACACTACACTACACTACACTACACTACACTACACTACACTACACTACGCTACACTATACTACACTGCACTACACTACAGCGGGACCCTTTTAATTTATATTAAGAACAAAAAAACTGAAGTATTACGATAGCCTTCCTCTTGCTCCATCTGTAAGAAGCAGTGAGGTTAGTGATCTTAGAAATTATTCCTAGCATACAAACATGTTTTCAGTATCGTCTAAGATTGCTAGACTTTCCTTTTCGAGCCGGAGCCAAAACGCTTACGGAAAAAAAGCCAAATAAATGAGAGCCAGTTTATCTGGAAAGAGCCGACTGGGAAAAAAATGGACATAACACAAGAAAATTTACTTCGAACTGTCTAAGTTCTGGGTATATGTAGATATCATAGTTATCATTAAGCCTTTTTACACATGAAAAATGATGGTTAAATGAAAACACTTATGGGATCGTTCTTTGATTTGTGTTTATCGAGCGTTTATGACAGAATGGCTTTTAAATGTTCAAAAATTTACTATTTGACTCCAAATGAGCCAAAACTGGCAACCTTGGTAAGGTCTAATCAACCAGCGTTTCACCGAAAGAAATAAAAAAACTCGAAAAGTCGTGCACGAAAAGCATCTTGCGTAGAAAGAAACAAGAAGACATTATCAGAATAGTGGATAAGCAACTTTTTCTGTCAGATTTTTGGCCACTTCTTTTGTAAAGTTTTTCTCTCTACACTGCCTTTGGCTGCATTGCACTGTGGATATGGTAGCGCTGAATCTGTGAGACAGTGTATATGCTGTCAGATTGTCGGGCGAAGAAAACTAACTAACATTGAGAAAATCGTATTGCTAACGCTTGTAAAACGTTCACTGATGAAGCTGGACGAAGGGTGATATTTCATTATTTTGAACATAACAGAAAACATTGAAGATTAATTAAATCGTATTGGATATGTTTGTAATCTCAGATGCATAGATTATATGCGTAGATTACATTGTTTTCTCTCTCTCTCTCTCTCTCTCTCTCTCTCTCTCTCTCTCTCTCTCTCTCTCTCTCTCTCTCTCTCTCTCTCTCTCTCACTGCCTCTCTCATATCTGTCTTTTAATGTGGGTAAAATGTTACTTTAGTTTCTTTTCAACCGTTGAAGATGCAGGACTTTGAATTCAGTGTGCTTCTTGTTGTTGGGTTGTTTTGTTGTTGTTTTTTGCGGCTACCCTGTATTATTGTACTCACGTTATAAAGAACGTGTACATTATTTTAATAAACAGAACTCACAGGGGAAAGCTCAAATCAGAAAACAGGTATTAGGTGAGAACTTATATTAGTAGCCAAAGTTTCAAGCACATTCTTCAGAATTTAAGGGGGTTATCTGGCCATGTGAAGTGTTTCTTGATTTTCTTTAAGACGTTTTGAACTTTTCAACACTTCGAACGAGTGATCGATCACACAATAAAGAGCATTGGCTCTGCATGACGTCAAAATATGGGTTGTTTACTGAAAGCATAGTAATGTACATGTAGTCTACACTGCTTCCCTTGGAAAGACAAATATCTGCTCCATATGACTCTATTTCATTCGCTGGTCGACTTCCCTATCGAATTATAAGACTGTATACAGACAATGGCGCATGGACTGGTTTCCTAGAGAACAAGGGGTCGACTTGTTGGCTCCATTACGCCTTCCAATGCATACATCAGTCCAGTTTCTTTTAATCTCTTTCAGAGGCTCTGAAACTGTACAGAAGCAAACTTTCAGCCTTCGAACAAACCGAAATCCTAGACTTCCCTGAGATATACTTCTTGGGTCTGGAGGCTAAGAAAATAGAGGGCGTTCCTGGAGGAGCACAAAACAATGGCTATGATGACGAAAATGGCTCGTATATCAAGGTACAGGCTTTGTTGATCTTTTCGTTTGTGTATTCATCAGTTCACTAAGTCATATTTTTTATTGCTATCATGTGTATTCTTTATTTTATTGACTCATTTATTCATGAATCAGTTTTTCATTATCTGGGTTTTTCATTGGTTTCAGAGTAATTTTCACATCGTTGTCATTATTTCTCCGTTTTTTATTGGTCACAGCAGTAGACAGGAGCTATATCTCACTGTATTGTATGTGACTTTAGGTATGAAGGTGCCAATATTTTTTTGCTTTGTTGGCTATATTAGGTTTTACACCTCTCATTAACGTATCCAAGGGTCCCAGGCCAAAATACTTTCCAAACATGTTGTTTAACTCTGCTTCCAAATTTTGACACATAGAAAAATGCCACTAAACCAGTTAGCTTTTGAGAACTTAGGCAGTGAAGCAGACTGCCTAATATTTTAGGCCTTTTCACTCAGTAAACAGGGTAACCTTACCCACCTAGAGCAATATCCATACATTTTATACTTGACAGGCTAAATCTCACCTATTCTGAGCTTACACATGTATTTTCACCTATCTAAGCTTTTGAAATTAAAATCCAACCCCTTTTCCCCCTCCCCATGGCCTATTTTCTGATTTCATAGGGACTATTTAAAATTGCATATTTTTATGCCAGGTGCTATTGGCATCTTCATACCTTTACATAGTGATCTGTCAGAAGAGATTATCAGAATCATTATTTCATAGAGGTAACTGCACAATCAAATACGATACATATAACTGGAAGCCGTCACACTTCACAGGTCATAATATAAAACCTGACCAACGGTTAAAGTGAAATGTGCTATTATCTTACTACTCAGCCGTCAAGATGAAGAAGAAACTATAGGAGACTTTGGCTGTGCCACAACTGGCAGGCCAAAGGATTCAGCCATGTTATTTTACATATATTGTAGATGGTCTGGCTGGCACGTCTTCGTCTTCTCTTTCTTTCTGTGAGCTCCTTTTCTCTAGAGATAATTTTACAGCTCATCCTTATTTATCCATGGTTACGTCTTTGTTATAAATGCGGATGGTCAGAACGAAAACAAATAAAGAAAAACATTGACGAGAGGCTGACAACCCGGACGATTACGAAAACAGTATGGAGGACGAACGATAAAGGCGGGACCGCAACAGGAACAAATCTATGCTGACTAAGATGAATGGGTCACTTGCCCAGATACACTGAAGTCAGTAACATAAACACCAGCAATATACCTGTATCATACCTCAATTGTATTTCACGAGATCAGGTTTAATTTTTGGGAAAGTTTTTACCCACTCTTACTCTCATAGGCAATCGGACCTACGCCTCCTATCCTAGATTCAGGTGTCGCTTGATGGCTAACAGTATTACAATACCGACAATCTAGAATCGGGTTGATAAATCACTGATTCCTCAAAGTTGCATGTCAATTTTCTTTATATTTGAAATACAACTTCATTTTACTGTCTTGGACGTCAGGTAATTTTATTTTTTTTTGTACCGAAACTTTTGTGACGACAAATTTTCTTCGTATAATGTAAATAAGTAACACAGGTAGTTTTAAGCAATATGCCTTTTTATGGAGAAACGAAACAACAAACAGAAGAAACCTCAAAGTGACATTAGTACAATGCTGGATACTGATCATGAATAGATTTGCTCCCAGAACGACACCATAATATCCACCTGCAATCAAACATTGTTTAGTTTTGTTATTGTGGAGTCCGTTTTTGTACTGTGCTGTACTGTCTCTCTAAGTATAGAGGAAATAGCTTAGGCTTACACGTTTATGACACAAAAGAATGACAGTGTCATGTTATATTATTTTTGCTTTATAAAGGCCAAGCCAAGTGTGGGCCAGCAGTGTTCATTTATCGCATCTTGATACATGCACGCTTATTTGTGGTGAGCCCCTGCACTGCTTGAAGACTTGCAAAGATTCCTCTGAAAAGTTTAAGATTATCTAAATCTACGCCACACATGCATTTTTATCTAAATCTACGCCACGTGCATTTATATAGCTTATATATATGGAACCTTTATTTTTGATGATTATTCTGGCAGTAGAAAATAATTTTTGTTACGTGCAAAGCAATAAGAGACATTTTGATGATTTTTATCTCTCTTGCCGGAGACAGGTGGCGCTCGTGTGCAAGCGTTATAGCTCTCCAGCACTGAGATATCTTCACTTCGAGGATTGTATTTTCGGCGATTGCTGGTACCCTATTTACTGTTTAAATATATATGGCATATTCTTTTTTTCAATTTAGACCTAGTCTAAAATTCATTTGTGCATGTCGACTTTTAATTGCCCTATAGTAACCATGTGGGAGAATGAGAGCATTGTTTATCACTGAATAAATAATTCAGTTGTCTTTAGGTCACCGGAAACTCTGTTCATTAAAGCATTGAATAGCGGAAGCTCAAGAGCGGACGGATCAAAAATAAAAACAAAAACAATGACAACAAAAATAACAACAACAACGACGACGACAACAACAACAACAACAATACTACTACTACTACTACCATTACTACTACTACTATTACAATACTACAACAACTATTACTACTAATACTACCACTGTTATTGCTACTTCTGATACCGTTACAACAATAACAACAACAACAACAAACAAATAAATTGGTGGAACCCATGCAGTGATGCGGTAATGCGTATCTTTTGTAAATAATCAAATTTTACCGCCAGTATTTTCGCCCACTGGAAGTCTACTTATCGTAGCAAAGATTTGCGACTTATTTCAGATGTGAAATATATCCAGTGGCAAGAAATGTCACACATGATGAAATCAGAAATTGCTTTTAAGCCGGGTCTATTGTCATAGCTGTGATGACAAAATCACAAAGGTTATTTAAACCACTCACGACAGACTTGCTCAGTATGAATTAGCTTTTAATGTTGCTAATTATTTCAAGTTTCAGTTATTTCCTGAACTGTGATATTATGTGATTTACAGAAATTCATTTTAGGATTATGCCTTTTGGCAACCTAAGAAAACTCTGATCGAACTGCGATTAACATTTTATCGGTGTGTTGAGTGCCACTTCCAAATTCCACAGATTTTTACAGTACAGTATTTCATGATGTGAAAAGTTGTTTTACGATTATGCAATTCAACAATTTACATAACNTAAAAAAAAAAAAAAAACCTCTGGCCGAACGGTGATTAACATTTTATTAATGTGTCGAATGTGCCTCTTCCAGGCTTTGTAAACTGCGGTAGTCTAGGTTTTTTTTGCTGTTTTTTTCGGGGGGGG
>JAWQUT010000179.1:609156-629358 GCA_033807755.1 Ellobium chinense | reverse complement strand
GGAGGGGGGGGCAATTAAGCATTTCAAAAACCTACGAAAACTCTAGGTAGACTGTTATTAACTTTTTACTGATGCGTCAGAATGACATTGAAAACGACGATATTTCAGTTTAAACATTTAATTTTTGAATGATTCCGCGCTTCTGCAGTTAAGTTTATGAAAACTCTGGGTTTATTGTGATTAACATTTTGCCGCTGTATCGAAATGTTGCCACTTCCAAGATGTAGATACTTTTGTGAACGGCTAGAAGCCATACTTTGCAATCAGCCATTAGAATTTTCCCCCATCAAAGGGCTACTTTTTGCAGACACTAGTAAGCATAGAGATATAATGCTAGTGAGTATCTTGTGACAGAAAGGCCTTGTCTTTGGGTACATGGTGTGGATGCAGCATCCTGGAGGGGGGCAAGAAGGGCAGGAGGCGGGAGGGATTCAGTGCTTACCAAAACATATAATACTTGTAAACTTTACTGGCTGAAGAGAGGGAATGATAGTCAGTGGTTATGAAAAACGCAACATTTGAAAGTGAGTATAGGCTGCTGCCCATGAATGTGTGTGGTTTTGGTTCGAGAGGGGGAAATGGTATTCCAAGCAAAGAAATGTGAAAGTAAACGAGATAGTCAGCGATTATGGAGAACATAGATATTGCTGCCAGGGAGAGGGGGACACACAATATTCTAAGTAAAGGCGTTCATAACCAGAAAAGAGGGGATGGGAACGTAGCTTACATGAGGAGTCACTCTTTCTTTCTTTCTCTCTCTCTCTCTCTCTCTTTCTCTCTCTCTCTCTCTCTCTCTCGCCCGCTCGCTCGCTCTCTCGCGCACATAATATCTTCTCTTTCTCTTTCTTTCTTTATCTGTGTGTGTGTGTGTGTGTGAGAGAGAGAGAGAGGGAGAGAGAAAAGAGAGAGAGAGAGAGCTGTTTCATTGCTGTTTGAAGACACACTAAGTTGATGTAAGAAAAATCTTTGTGTTAGGAGATATTTTACTTGGGGGCTTATGTTGAGCCCTATTGTCGGGAGTTACTGGCGAAGGTGTAAGCTCAGGTAGAACACGAGCCGTTCTGTCGAAAGAAACTAGCAAAGATTCGATATTTCGTAAAACTGTACCTGCTCTCACCAAAATATTTTGTGAAAGATTGATCTTAACATTTACATACTGACTTTGCAAAATAGTCATTTCGGTTTATTTGGATGCCCCGCTATCCAGCGATGAAAATGAAAAGTTGCTGCCACAAGATGGTGATGAAAAACTGATATTCGTATGTGTGCGAGAAGAGCACCATTATCGAAAGCTCTACAGATGCCCCTCATGAGTCCCGTCATTAAGTCTAAGGGGCTGCCATTCCAAATGATTTTTCATTACGTCTAGTGAAATCAAGATTTTCCAGGAACTACAAAAATGGGAAATCTCGTAAATAGGAATGCAATAAAATTCCATTTGTTTAAAGTCGGGGAGTCAGACCCCCAAAATCAACAAACTAAGCACTAAGAGATGAAACTTTGGTTCCTACTTTCTATTAAAGGGCTGCTAATAGGCTATAAAAAATGCCACAAGCATATATAGGACATTACGTATGCCAAGGTGTTTCTATGCCATACCTCACAGAAAAAAAAATCCGCCAAATCTCAAGGGGTAAGGAGAGTAAAAACTTCAAAACATTTAATTTCTGTTTTTGCACCACAATCCACCAAACTTAGAAAGTACACAGTCATGGCAATGGATGTTTTACATGGGGATTTCAATCTTCATTAGTTAAATATGTCCTGATTATGTAGGTCCACATATAACATAATGAAAAAGCGAAAAGATCACTGTAATATTTGTGATGCTTGTTGTTTGTTTGGACTAGTAACCCCCCCCCCCNCCCCCCAACCTTTTTCCTCTGCTCTACCGCTGCTCCGGTCCTTCATGATTCGAGATCGTTGCAGTAGTGACTGACCTTGTTGGGATCAGTTTGTTGTTTTTTTTCTCTTTTAACTAGGGCGGCAGTGCGTTACGCTCCCGTCCCCCCGCTAGTATTGAGGCTGTCTAGTGGCCGAGGTGTGTCAAGGTCAGCTCGATCGTATAGTGCTTTGAGTAAACGTAGTATTAGCCTTCCCGAAGCTTCGGGTGGGGCCGCGATCGGCATGTTTTGATTCTAATATATTATTAGCCTAGAAGTTGCTGTTTGTACCCTCAAGACTAGCATTTTTGTTATGGCGCATCATATGATGATGGCGTCATTTATTCCAGAATTTCTACTGAAATTAGTAATAAAAGGCAAAAGAGAAAGAGGGTAGAGAGAGTTGGCTGTTATGGTCTGTGCATAGTGAATTATTTGCTGGTTACACCTTGTTACCAATAAAGAGGTATTCTGTTTCCTGCACAGCAGACTTGGTTTGTATATCAATGTAGCAATGTTAGTAGCGTTTCTAAGGAGAAGCTATTGTATTCATTGCCTCTTCACTACACGCCTGTACTGATCAACGCTTGCTCGCTACAATCATTTGGCACTAACATTCGTTCTGCTTGGCATTTATCTACGATAATTTATAGTCCTTGTCAGTGATTTTTTTTTAGGCACTTGAGTACATAAAGCAATGCTTTTAGCAATAACATGCTGCATTCACTTTGAATCTTAGAGAGGTTCACAATAAATTCGGGAAACTGGCTTGGACTTCATTGTCCAGATAAGTGCTCGTATGAAAAAGTAGGTATGAAAAAACTGACGACGAGACTTTAAAGGAAGGCCACCAACATGCAGATTAATTTAAAATGTTATCGATATCAAGGTAATCGGTAGCTTTTTTAATTAAACGAGTGAATGAAAATGCAAAATATCATGCTATTCCTATCGAGAATTTACAGGTTTAAATTAAAATATCGACTTAATATTCGATGTATCGATGTATTAATGAAACAATACTCTGTGCTGCACTACATCTTTATCAGTCGAAGGGAAAATGCTGGAAAGGTTTTGAGTGCAGAAACCAATTTCTTACCAATAAGAAGTTGTGGATAAACTGACTGCCTCACATTGAACATCAGTATAACACGAATTTACTTCCTTTATGTGTTCTAATCAGATTGATATGACTGACATGTGACTCTAAAATGAACTGCTTTGTTTAATATCGTGAAACATAGCGAACAACTAATCGTTTATTGGCAGCCTGGGCTTTGATAACATAAACATGACTGAACGAGAAAAGAAATGAGAGAGAGAGAGAGAGAGAGAGAGAGAGAGAGAGAGAGAGAGAGAGAGAGAGCATAAACGCAACGTTGCCTTTTGAAGGAGATAAAGTTAGGGAGATAATGAGAATAATTGGACACAGAACGAACAGTCTCCAAAATACTAGAATACTAACTCCTCAGCTGCACAACAGAGAAAATATTATTATTCTAAAACACAGAATATGGGCTCCTCATGTGCACAGTAGGGAATATAGTCTAACATTCTGCAACAAACATTCTGCCTCAATGATATTCATGCTTCATGTGGCCAGCATCTCAGCTTTTTGTAGGAGGAGATGAACACTTCCCACAGATGAAATGCAGCACTCCAACCCACACTATCAGACTAGCACAGTTTGACTTGACTACCATGCTTCAACTCACATGCTCACAAACATCCTAGGTCTGTCTTTAATACCACCAACTTCACTCTGAATATCATATACAAATAATCCAGAGTCTTTGATCAACTCAGTTTAGCCGTTTCCTTTTGTCTTGTCCTCGAAATCAGTAATTTATATTGTTTTCTTTCAACACAAACAGTTAAAGATGGCAGCCTCATCATGATATTTAGAAAGCATCACGTTGCATCAATTATCTTCCATAAAGAACTAATTGTTTGTAAGTAAAATCAGCGAGAAATCTCCCTACCTCTGCCTAACGTACTACATTGGCTTTCTAACAGAGACATGATTAAACAAAAAATTGCAAGCATATTAATAGTAAATGTAGTATTAGTATGAGTATTAGTATTAGTATTCCAGTAAACATCGTGTATTGGTCTATATGATGTACCATTGGTCATTTGCTACATTCTGAAAAGGCTGAAATTTTCTTGAACCTGATATCAATTTTTTTTTGAAATTACTTGAATCACGTTCAGCAAAAACTTCTTGAATGTAAAGATTAATCTAGATTAAATAGCTTGCATCATATATATATAGTTAATTAATCAATTAATCGGTGGAAAATAGTCTGTTGCTCTGCTGTTCCTTATTTTAAAAATACAATTATTATTATTATTATTATTATTATTATTATTATTATACCTCCAGCATTATACCATAGTAGCCTTACAGAACTACATTACTCGGTCGACTTAACTGTGTTTATTGAACTTTTTCTACATGATATTGTTTGGTGGCGCTGAATAAACAGACCTATACAAATCTTGTCGCTGTTTTCAACATTCTGTATCTGATTTCTCAATTCTCTTTCAAATTCAGACTCTAGTCTTTATCTGAGCCTACTGAAACAAAAGAACTTTGCCAATAATCATTTCAAAATGAGTGAGGCGCCATAGCTTGATGTGCTCCCTGATTATTTCTTGCATCAATCCCCAGCCTATTGCTGTTCTAAATCCAGGATGTCTCTAGATCTAGAACTAGGCCACTAGAGTCTAGTTCCATAGTTCTTGCAAAGCATACGTAGATCTATATCTAGAGGATCAGTGCAGTTCTTCGTGAACCTAAAATGGGTCTCTACAAAGTTGTAGACATTATGTGACCTGAGATGAGCTAGATCTACAACATCCAGATCTTAGAGAAATCTCTAGTCTGGGCTTTGTCTTGCTGATTCAAGACCCATATATAATCATTCCGTTCCATAAAGGCATAGGCTTGCTTCAAAAATAGGTCGTGCCTAAGTTGTGTTATTACATAAATGTGTAGTCTAGATCTTCCGCTAGTCTTAATTCTTTTCTAATCTAGATCACCAAGTCAAGATCAAAGATGGCAGATTTAGTCAAGTCTAGTTTATGCTTCGTTTGACTAGAAATGTAAAAATACTATGCTACTGTAGAATATTGGTTGCATGCGTGTCGTGCTTACACAGATGCTAGATCTGAATCGTCTTCGCTTGTCCCAGGAAAACAAGTGGACCTTCTGATTCTAAGCCTAGGTAGTCTAGATCAATGTCGGAACACGCGGCTATGTGCATAGACTCTCAAGACAATACCTGAACATTTCGCCGGCCTAACAACCGATGCCGCGATGACACATGTTTCTATGTAGAAAACACTTAGATAGATCAATCCACAGCAAACTAACACAGGGAAGACACTAGGCCTAATTGCGAAGTTAAATAATCCATCATTCACAAACCACTTCTCTTCGAATCGGAATGACCTGGCTGCAGTGAAACTATGATTGAACGTTTTCGTCAGTGGAAGAGGGAGAGGTGGGACGAGTCATAAAACTTCTTAAGGTCACAGCCCTCTATGCGCAAAAATTTATTCCAAATGTTTGATAACGAAATTCAGCATTAATTTGGCAGCGAATTGATGTTACATTAGCAATAAACTATTCTGTCTCTATGTTTTTAAGGTTTATTTGGATTAGACGCCATTTCGGGATCTAAGCATGTCACTTTTACCGTCTAATCCAAATAAACCCCTCATAAATAGAAACAGACATGATGCATAGCTATCTTACCATCATGGGGCAACGTGGCTGAAAGGTTAAGGCGCTGGCCTCGAGATCTAAATTCATGGGTTTGATTCCTGACCACAGTCATGTTGTGTCTTGGGAAATCATTTCATTCACATTTTCCTCAGTCCACCCGTCTGTAAAAAGGGTACCTGGCTATAGACAGTGAAAGATATTGTCAGAATGCTAGTGAACAGCGCCTGTAGCAGCACTGTATGCTCCCCAGGGAGCTGAAAAAGTCCTAGAGTGATCAGGCCTGCTGAGATAATAATATTGTGAAGTCGTGTGAGCGGATATAAGCCTGGATACGAGACTTATAAACCGCATTATTATTATTATTATTATTATTATCATCATTATTGTTATTATTAAATTTTCTTCACTTGGATAATATGGTAACAGTCTTCCATTTACATTTCTTTTCACCTTCTTGTTATAT
The DNA here is from genome assembly GCA_033807755.1 of Ellobium chinense. Classification (NCBI taxonomy): domain Eukaryota; kingdom Metazoa; phylum Mollusca; class Gastropoda; order Ellobiida; family Ellobiidae; genus Ellobium; species Ellobium chinense. The sequence continues at coordinate 623,279 of JAWQUT010000179.1, read as the reverse complement.
ATATAAACTACTGGTTTCATGGCGGAACAAGCATGTGTTGATGATCCACCTTTGAGCTGTCTGAATAGCTTTCACACAAAGACTAAGGAATGTATGCAGCTGCCGAAGAAAATATGTTGAAAAACTTCAATTTTCTCAAATCATGTCGTACCAGTTGTTTTAAATTACATAGGACTGAATAAGATTTATTGGCTCATTCATAATAATGATCATACTTCATTTGGGCTATATCATTTTGGCAACCTGTATGTACTCTTCGACCTTCGAAAATATTTTACATTACAAATATCTGTCGGTTAATTAGAGAAATTATGATTTTTTGCGTCATCATCGCGGTCTTCCGCCTGGAGATCATCTTCCTTTTAAGCAGTGTCTTTCAGTTGTTCTTCCCCAGCCCATTTTCCCAACACCAGAGAAACTGTATCCTCCTGACCAGTTTAGCTAAAATTGACGATCTCTAAGATTCCATCCATTGCCAACTGAACTGTAAGTTATTCCGACGTTCAGGATGCCTGTTACGACTGGTAAGCTTCACTTTCTGTACCCTTTTGACAAGCAGGCCTGCCACCGGGTAATGCTCAGGCGCATACTTTAGTTGGGTATTGCCTATCTCATGTTAGCAATATTATGGTGGGTAGAGAACGCCAAGGCATGTAGAGTCCGCGAGGCCCGGCGATAGAAGATGCGGGGTCTTTTTAACTGCAGTAGAGTGCATGTGTGTGTGTGTGTGTGTGTGTGTGTGTGTGTGGTGTGTGTGTGTGTGTGTGTGTGTGTGTGTGTGTGTGTGTGTGTGTGTGTGTGCGTTATTTCTTTTCTTACTCCCCTACTTTTTAGTTTCCCATTTCGCTATTCACAAACATGCTATCGCCATTCAGTGCATAGCCCGCTATAAACCTATGACCCTAGTCATGGGCCGAGATGGCATGTGCCTAAAATTTACCACTGTTATTATCAGAATACATAATTCAAGCGGATGAGGATAATTTAAACGGCAATCTGTTTTTCATTAGAACTTTGTCCACGGGATAAGAAATCTATTGATGGTAACGATGTATAGTGTGCCGCCGTTAGTTTATCCACAGTTTTTTATTGGTAACAAATGGGTTTCTAGACTCAAGATCTTTACCTGTATTTTTATTGTTCATCTTTCTGACTGAAATCGTATTTATTCACAGGGTTTCGTTTGATGTGACAAATAAATCAGTCTAATATTCAGTCGATATTTAACGAAAACTTGTAGACAAATTAATGTGTTTTTACCAAACAAGGAACAATATCTTACATTTCACTGACTTGCATCATGAACAAAGGCCGCCGAATATCATGATATCGATTTTTAAGCTGCTCGAGGGCAGCCAGTTTTAATAGTCCGGCGGTGAGTTTATCGACACCCACTTTTCTTTGTTAAATAAATATGTTTTGCCGCCCATGAGATGTTGCTGTTTCAGTAAAAAAAAAAAATTATCAGTCACAAGCATTCGTCGGGACAGTTTAACTCGGGGCCAGCTTCCGGACTCGTAAACATTCAGTGTAAATACTACAATTATGGTATTTATTTATACCGGCTAATTTTTGTTTCAAAAGCTGACCAGGGTTGTAGGTAAAGATCAAACAAAAAGGATTTTATTGCCGAATGTTTTTCTTAGGGTAAGCTTTATATGATTGGTAATTTTTGTTTATTACTGCTTTTTCCTGTTTTACTCATTTCCCATAAATAAGAGCGTTATTAAGCAATGAAAATTGAACTCTTCATGTACATTTCTATTATCGTGACATCATGCATGAGAAGTTTGATGGGTTTGATGGTGAAGCTAATAATGTTTTGAAAATGGCAGATTCTTTTCCCTCACTAGATGAGGCATGAAAGTGCTGCAGACTTCACCCGTGAACTTACAGGAGAGAAAATATCACGTATTTACCTCCATACGCATAAAACACGGTAGACCTACTTCTCCAGACTTACATGCTCGTAAGATGCCACTATGAAATTTGGTACGCGTCATTATATTAATTAATAGCATAAAATGTGTGCATGCACTAGCACGCAGATATGTACCTACTACGCAAGATATCTAAAGGATCTGTAATAAGTGTTTGTTTGATGTCAGATTTATGATATGAGTTATACATTTATCGTATTTGCGAGCCTCTGGCAATGAATGTATAACGAATTTCATCAACTTGATATCAGACAAACACGAGATTCAGATCCTTTAATGATATAAACTCTAACTGATAAAAAAATGAACTTTTAATTGTGAAAAGGACACTTAAGTGACCCTCACCCTGTTTGAGGCACACCAATCACAGCTGAACTGAAAAAAAAACACACACACACACACACTTACGCGACTCAAAGAAGATCCAAACCGCTTACAATCATCAATGAACCTTTAGACCACAGCAACATTTCAAGTATTTTTGATTCAAATGTTTAACTGAACTGAAGCTGAAACGTGGAGAGAAAGATGATAAGCGATAAGAAAGACAGACTGAATTTTAAAAAAAATCTAGACCCAGTGAAAAAAGTTAAAAAAAAAAAAGCCACATATTCACTCGCCTAAAGGTTTCCAAGGTTTCCAATCAAAGTATTCGTAAGCAGATCAGAAGTCAAATTTATGTAACGTGTGACCTTACCAAAAAAATTATTACACTTTTATGTCACCGGAAATAGGCCCTGTTTTTATGATAAATATAGATTTATAACATGCCATGCCAGTTTCTCTAAACTACATGGAAACATTATATTGCAAAATTTGCTTTTTGTAGGTAGTGAATGACCAGCTATTCTATCGCTTCGAAATCTTGGATATTATTGGACGAGGATCCTTCGGTCAGGTGGTAATGTGCAGAGACCACAAGACTGACACAGATGTTGCCATCAAAATCCTAAAAAATAGGCCGAGGTACGGCTTTAGGATGATCTTCTTTGAGAATATTCTCCAATGTTTTCAGATTTAAGATGTTTGTTCACACTAATTTTTCATAAAGCCCACTTCTTGGTTATCGTGGTGTAGTTATTTTTCATTAACTTAACTCAACATGCTGGCTCGTTTTGTTTTCACTTTTATTTCCCAGATTACTCAGAGGGCCTTTTTGTTTTTCCTTTCTATAATTATTTCCTTGATTCTAACGATTGCTAGATTCCTCAGTTTGTAGGTAATTGACATTTCTTTTCTTGATAGGACTTCCATAACCGCTGATCAAACTGACACTTATACTCTGTCCATTTTCTCTGGGCACTTGTATCGCTCCTATAAAACAAATTTCTATAAATCTCTACATTGAACTCGGGGATCTTTGTGGTTGGTTTTTTTTTTTCGATGATCTCCTCTGTGAACACTGTTAAATGACTTGTTCAACGGCTCCATTCTCTGGTCTTTACTAGGTTATGGCACTTGTAATGAGTTGTTTGTTGTCAACAATTTCCGCATTAGGCTCACGGCTTCTTCATACTCCTCCTTCTTATCTTTCCTCTCTGGCGAGATCCTTTTAAATTTCCTATTAAACTTGCCACATCTTTAGGCTCCCAGCGCTTCTTTTGTATTCCAGTAAATCGATTCTGCATGTTCTTGTGACGCTTTTGAATTTAGCAAAAATTTGTGAAAAAATGGGTAGGGGAATAGGATTTAATAGGAACAATTCGAGTGTAATAATACAGTACCTCTTTTGCACCAAAACTTGTTCGTGGCGCCTGGATAACCCCTTTTTTTTAATGTGACCATACTGGCAAACCTCTGTCAGCCGCTATGACATTATTCTCCAAGTCATGCAGGCTGATTCCTGGTCGATATGCCAGCTGAACAATTTGATATGAAATCTGGCAAAATAACAAATCTTATGGATTCTAAGCCGAGGTTCTCGAATTTGCCTTCAACCTATGGATGAAGGAAGAAATAAGAAGGATTTTGCATTGTTGTTATCAAATTCTATCAAAATTTTAGTCTTAGAAGAGGTCAGCTGGGTGTACTTTTTAACAAAATGGGATTGTAGCCACATCTTCCAAAATGCGGCCTACGCAGTCATGAAGAGAAGCATTTTTGTTTCACTTTGACCCCATTTTCAAAGACGTATAGATCTATATTGTATGTGAGGTCGGAAAGATTGCCCTAGCGACTCGTGGCAAGCGTCATCACAACTTCCTATGCGCTACACTTGCAGACTTTATGAACAACGGTCATTAGTTTGATTTTGGCCGCTCTTGAAATGACCTTCTTCTTCAGGTGACGGCAGTAAAAGCATGGATTAGCAGCCTCTATTGGATTCAGTCAGACAGTTTTGGTAACTTTGGGAATGACTTTCCATTGGTATAGCTATGTAATCTGAAGAATCTGGAATTAGAATTCTGAATTTGCTACAGGTAAGTTTTGCTTCAAACAAAAAACAAAAAAATACTCTGAATGAGATATTGGACATATCTCAGATTATATTGGCGACGATATTGAGGAGTATCTATGTGCTAATGAACTCTCTGGAAACAAGAACAAGGCAGTGGATTTAGTTAGTCGATGCCTGTCTCCTCTGGAAATCACATCGGATCCTGCAAAGAGTTGCCCACTTCTGAATAAGATCCAAGGAACTTTAGTCGGGACTAATCTGGAGAGGCAGAGAAAATCCCTACTGAAAGTGCGAAAGGGTGCCGCTGTACTCAGTCTTCTCGGTTCTCAAAATCTTTTGAGATGCTTCCGATGTGAGAGAAAAAGAGAGGAGAGAATTTGTGAGAGAAGGAGATCACTAATCGGACACTTTCGTGGGATGCAGAAAAACAAAAGAGAAATAGGGAGTAGGAATGTAGGAGAATGTAGGAATAGTAGGAGTAGATGAAATATATGCATACTGTTTCATTTCTCAGTATATCAATATTATCGTAACAGTAGGCTTGCTCAGCCAAATGAGTTGGCAAATCTGAGTGCTAGAAAATGACTATCCCAAAATGCAGGATAGGCCCTGCTGATTGCGAAAGTAGGTGGAAGCAAGATGTCAGTTACGTTCAAGAAAAATATGAGCCGTTAAAAGTTTCTAACCTAACGCGAGATTTGTAAAGTGCTGGCAAGCCATAGGATCTAAAAGCAGGGGTCCTTTGTTTTCGTATTGGCGGCCTTTATTTTGGCATTGCACACAGTTAGTGAGGCCAGTTTAAGACGAGCTGCAGTTGTGTTCAGACCAGTACTTACCTGTCTTGCCTATGTTATCATCAGCAACAGTGTTGTTCAAGTAAAATCGAAGGATTTAGACAGAGACGTGTTCAGTAACGTTTGCGCGCCAGAGTAACTGCCGTCCCGGTGCCTTGAATTTTAGGCCATTTCATCTTGAACGCACTGCCTTGTAACTATTTTTCCGCGCATGCGCAGTGTAAACCCGCAAAAGGGCACACAACTATGTCAGTCAGGAAAGGTGTGAAATTCCTCTGTAAGGGGAGGGGGATAACTGCATACATACGGAATTACAAGGGGATTAACCACTTTAGGTCACAAAAAAATGCTAAATGGCATGATTCGGGTGAATTGGGAAAACAGCGGAGCTGACTACTGACTTAGCATAGCTCAACTTTTTGGTTGTGAAAAAGATGTAGACGTGACTCTTAGTTGTCAAAAGGAAGCGCTGCAGATTCTAGTTTATCATTGCAAACTAGGAAGAATCAAAATAAAAGCAAGATGTGCAAATCAGAAATATAGGCAAAAATGAACTTGCGAATGGGAGTTTTAAGGGTAAACTGCAGCTTAAAGCATGGGGATGTTGACAATTCCGCCTAATTTATTCTCTTTATTATTCATTGTATTATATTATATAGTGTGCATCCACATTTACTTTGATATAAAGGTATGGTTGTATAAAAGAAAATAAGCACATCGGCAACAAAAAGGCATGCTGGGCTAGATCTAGATCTACACATCAAACACACAAAAACAAAGTTCGCAGTCTCGCCACCAGCACAACACAAACAATAACAACTCAGTTAACACACTCAATCTGTCCTTATCATTCGCCCTTTCTTATGTTTAAACTTTCGTGCAATGACAAACACACGTATTAGTGGTAATAAGAAAGTAATACACTTAAAACCGCGTTTAAGTTCTTTTTCCGAGTCCGAAATCACAGTGAAACAAAATCTCCGCTGGGTTTTGCGATCAACGAGGGCCGCCATTTTACTGCCTGCCAAAGAAGGCATCTCGGAGGGCTGCCGCGCTTCGCCCTGTGGTGCCGCGCTAGACGTCTGGACATCGCCTCGGCAATTGAACTCATCGCCACCAGGCGTCTTAAGGCGCCACAGTTACTGAACTCGCCTCTGGAAATGGATAGTCTGTGATGCCTCCATCTTCGCTGACCTCGCGGCTTATTAGGAAATTCAGTACATTTAGCACTATGGGAGGGCATATTGAATATCGATATATCAATTTGGTAGACATAGTTACATTTCGATGTTACTGGATCAAGACATTCTCTTTTCGATATTTATTAATATTTGTAAGAAAAAAAAATGTGGTGCTGTTCGGAAAACATATCTCAGTGTCTAGTAGTCCTAATGGAACGAAGACAGGAAAAGTATTGTGTCAGTTTTATCCTAGTAAATCCCAGGTGGGAATATGGGAATATACATTATTTATCCTTAAATTTTGGTGACGAGTTCATAATTAGTATTGCTTCCTTCAGTATACGCCACTGGCCATTTGAAGCTGTACTGGGACGCAACATTGATAAAATGTTATTTTATTCTAGGTCTATGGAAGCCGATTTGAGTCATAATTAGTGTTTCGTTCATCCCATCAAGACTAAAAATTGTCTGTATTTCACTGATTTATGAGGTTTTCACGTTACAAGACTTCACTTAATTGAAAGAGCTCAGCTTACACTGAATAATGCCAGTCCTAAAGATCAGTCTGCCATCGAGACCAGGAGAATGAGTGAAAAAAAAAAACTAAAGAAAATGCATGTCTTTTCTATGGAGCCAAAATGGACAGAAAAGGTCTTCGCAAAGCACTGACCCTTGAATTAGACTACAAAGTCAGGCAGCTATTATGGAGCTATTATGCAGCCATCCTCAAATACTACATCTTGTTCAAAACCCTGTGGCTAGTGACATGACTGCTGCAGTTTCGAATACCACAAAGAATGTCTAAAACGATATACAGGCAAGCATCAAAAGCTGAAGCTAGCCAATATGGACATGAAGATAGGACTGACAATAAATATCTTGAAATTGCATTTGCAGAGTTCCAATGTTTCATGCGTCCAGCTTGAGCAGCAGCCCAGTCACCTTCGACTGCTTTAGAGAAATGGGAATAGTGCAACTAGACTAAGATGGAAACTCCTAACTATTTGCCTCAGCTTTCAAGGTTGTGATGCAAGTTGAGGAAAAGACATCAAACTAATCTTCAAGCAAGCTATTGATGGAGCTAAACTGTTTTGCTGACGCAAGCTGCAAAGATTGTCTGTTAAGAGATGTTTTCCATATAACAGTCGGTCTCACATTCCTTTGAGGGTGTGCTAAAAAAAAAGTCAGTTCCCACTGTTGTCAGCGTCTTGGTCTCCATGATCTTCGATGGGCCATCGAAGATCATGGAGACAAAAAAAAAATGCAATCCCTGGTTACAGGTGCGACTTCAGTGGATGCACATGCTCTAGATCCGGGACCTTCGAACTTTTCTTTTTTTTTTTTGTTTCACTATTCCCAAGACTGGAAAAAAAGACTTAAAAAGACAACGTTTTGAGATTCATAATAAAGTGAACTGAGGACTGATTTTACTACATGTATACTACAGGGTCTTTCTGTCGTAAAGAACGTTTGAAGGTCACTTACTGATGGAATTTTTGTGTATTTACGGGTGATAACTACATACAAACCAAGGCGACTCTCAAGTGTCACTGTACTCAAACGTCCCCTTAATGGTAGGTTAAGAACTTATCTATCACCCCTCGTATGTATCATCAATTCCAAGTTTTGTTTTTTGAGAATCTTGGAGCACCACTAAAACACGTATATTTGTTATGATTCTTCCCACTAAGCCAGTCTTAGCCAGTAAGTTGAGAAAACGAAAGCAATCCCTGCTAAAGCATACCCAGTCAGAAGGCATCAGTTGATCTACTTTTGAACCGGTACAACGCCCCCCACAACAAGCTAACACCTTGAGTCCAACTAAACTCTTAAACTGCATAATATTGTAGTCATTTGGACGTAGTCGCATGCTTGCACTCACATTTCCCAACATTCTTTAAATATTTGGACTCAGCAAGTCCACTATTAAATGGGACTTCCCTTTCAAAGCGTCTTTGCAATATGTAAGGTTTGCTACCTAGATGCATAATGCTTTAGTCTCTTATAAAGTAGATTACGTCCCTATAATCTGTCATTTTAATATGCCTGAATAACTGGACCCTGCAAACCATTTAGCTAGTGTGAACTGAAAGATAGTTTAAACACTAAGCTGCAAAGTAACAACCTCATTATGATCTATTACCATTCGTAAAGTGTCCCTGCACACACACACACACACACACACACACACACACACACACACACACACACACACACACACACATCCACATCTATCCATCCATCCATCCATCCATCGTATAGCACGGTGGACGAGTGAGAGAGGGATGAGATGTGAATCACGAAGATGGTGAAAAAATATGCGAAATAAGGAAGAGAAGGAAAGAGAAAAGGAGAGGAGATGTGGTGTTTGAAATCTGTTTCATTCTTAAGATGTCTTGCTGATGAAGTGGCCTGTGTGTTTCCTCTGTACTATCAGCTTTATAATCTATATTCTAACAGTAACGGATTATACGCTTCCGTACTACCAAATTTTTTAAAAGGATATATTATTTAGCTATTAGAACCTGTCTTTGACATCCTGTGTCTTCAGCATTTATGTGTTTCGCAGGAATAATGTCTTTCGTGGCCTTCTTTTTCCCTTAATTATATGCTCGTCCTCTGTGTTTTTCTTTTTAGAGTTGCTTACGTGATATGAACATTTTCTTATTATCAGTTTTTGTTTCTTTATATATTATTTAATTTTAACATCTTTTATTCACCATCATGTGTAATGGACTACTAAAAAGAGAATATTATGTGATCAATTCAATTTTATATGAGACTTTTCAAAATAATACTGAGGAATGGTAGATAACTGTGTGGGCTTGTTTTAATACACACACACACATACAAAAAACTGTGATCAGTATGAAAATAATAGGCTGTCGGCTGTGGAGTCTTGTAATCTTTCATGGAAAGATTAGATGTGGATCTATTTTAAGTCATAACCACACAATGAAAAGCCACAACTTACTCCGACACTTGAGCGAGAGTTTATGGAGTCCATGACACATTCCTCGGCTTAATACATACACTGTAATTAGCCGTTTTCTCACTCTCTCAAGGTTGAACTAGAGTGCCGTCATTTTGAGTCTTACCGCGTGTCCATATCGCTCTGACAAAATCAAAGAGGAAGTAAAGTCCTGTTTTCTTTTTCCAGTTAACATTGAAAAATGACGGACACCTTAGTTCATTTTTCTTTATCGGCTTCCATTGTTTTGTTTTCTCTAAGCATACTAACTCTGTGTTCCTGTTAACTCCTGAATTTCCCCAGGTCCTCCACGATCACCTAGTTTATCGCTATGAAATGCTAGAGGTCCTGGGAAAAGGCTCCTTCGGTCAGGTAGTTAAATGCTACGACCACAAGACTGACCAAATGGTTGCTGTAAAACTTATCCGCAATAAGAAAAGGTAGTCTATTCTAAATTTTGCTTTAGTTTCTTGTATTTTCTCGAAATGTAATGACGCGCCAATCATGATTTTCTTACAGTAATATGTTCAGTAACGGGTACTTGCCGTCATTAATCAAGCAAGTTTGCAAAGCAGTCACGCATTTTATTATTCCTTTCGTTCTTGTACAGTATAGTCTACTCAAAGTAATTTTAAGTATAATAATAAGGTCTCGATGTAAAATCCATTCTTTGCAAATGACTTTGCTGAGATAACACACCGCTTTTCCTGAAGAACAACCCCTGCGTCTCCCTCACACATTCACTCAACAACAATTAAATATGTAGCTCATCATCTCATTTTTCTGGTGTCGGTGTCACCGATTTTCACCACAATACACACGTCTCAACTGTCATCCAAGTCAGTCACAATTACTGTCCTGCTCTCCCTCTCTTTCCCAAGTGACAAGGGCCTTAATCATCATATGATACTCTCTTACTTGGCAATGACAGGTTTCATCACCAAGCACTGGTGGAGGTGAAAATTCTGGACGCTTTGAGACGCAAAGACAAGGACAACCAGTACAACATCATCCACATGATTGAGTATTTTTACTTCCGAAACCATCTATGTATTACTTTTGAGCTTATGGGGTATGTCATGTGCTGCAGTATTTTTAACTCAGTCTGCTGTGATTTTGTAAATCTTCATCTGGGAATTTCGACTGTTGTAAACATGGTCCGATTTTTACCCAAATTAATGTGCCCGATAACCAGTGACTATCCAAGTCATATGGTGTATGTTAATGTTTTTTTTTTTTTGGCTCTTACAAAGGAAAGATATTCTTATAAAGCTGTGCCAAGGTTTTCTACATGAGCTTTAAAATGCTGACATATGGCACAATGAGTATAATTAATATATAGGCGTAAGCTTTAACCCTATTTCTCAAAGCTACGGAGAACTGACTCCTGACTTCTTTCACATGTCCCAATAGAGCTTCGTCTACTTCAGACGCTACATGTATCCTAAGGCTTTGTCCGATCCAGCAGAGTTATACTTAATAGAATTTTCGCCTATCTTGAATTACGAACTATAGATTTTTCGCCTACCCTGAACCTGTTATTATATTATATTATATTATATTATATTATATTATATTATATTATATTATATTATACAAGATTAACTCCCCATTTTACCATGGGAGCAAGATGGCTGAGATCTAGCATCTACATGCTCCATTATCAAATTGAGACAGAAAGGCAGCGCATGAGAAGCGATAGAATTCCTAGGGCACCGAAAGGCATCATAGACGAATGCATTAGACTCTATGAAAAAAGTTGGACCACGGCGGGAGATTGGACCACCCTATTCCAAAATAATCAAAGGTTGGAAATATAAGAGAAGTTGAGTTTTTCTGACTTTACCAGGCTAAAACACGGGCGCAAACGTCCTCGGTCCGTCCTCAAAATCTAGTACTTCTACCATTCACACCAAGGGAGGAATGGAGACAGACAGCCTCCCAGGTCCACACAACACGGCGTTGGTGATAAAAGTATGACTGGTTTTGCTGACGATTGGCGAATCGGGCAGATTTAAAAATCTATCGGAGATTGTATTTCGTTGCTATACACATTCTTTTTTTTTTTTTTAAAGGGTTAAAGAAATAAAGAGGACTGATGTGTATCGTTACCTTTTGTGTATTTTTCTACGAATTTAATGGATGAACCATCATAGTTAATAAATGAATATACAAGAAATCATTAAAGAATTTACAAACGTTAAAGCCACGGAAAAAAGAACTCAAGCGTTTTCAGAATCTTAAATCACTAGTCAGAACGAATGTCTCGGTTAGCGCTAGATGTATGCCTAACTGGCAGCAGAAATATTACCACTGAATTTCAAGTCCACGGAATGGTCTACAATTTAGGATTTTAGGACCGACATACCTGTTAATATGAATAATGATCAATTTGAAGGAAGAAACATTAAGTTGATTCAACAATTGCACTCTTATCTTACATTCTACTATCAAGCCACGGAAAATAGTCGCGCAGCACACAAGATTCCGCTGCCAGCAAGCAAAATAAATAACACAAACAGCATCTTATACAGAAAATAGGTACTCTAGCTTCCAAACAGTAAGCATGATAAGTTGGAATTGCAATGTATCGCTTAACATACCCGTTCATACGGATTTCACATCATAAAATCACAAAGCGTGCTGTCCGGACAATGAAGACAAAGGCATATTATACTCGAACTGTGCGTGAAAAAGCCCACAAAACGTGTCAATACGCGATTTGTTAATACTCGTTCCATATTTAATTGTCCCCTATTCTTGTCTCTTTTTCTTACTGAAGGTAAATACCATTTACTGCCTGTAAACTATTTTCTTATTTGTGAACAGCACGCACTTGTACATACGCACACATATACCAACATTAACATTGATCTCATACTCAAGAGCCATTTCTAGCTTTGAGCATAACCTTTTGTGCCCGTAGAGTATGTTTCACTACGGTCAAATCCATCAATTTTATTGGCAAAATCTGTTTACCTGACATTTTCTCATTACCAGGATGAATCTGTATGAACTGATCAAGAAAAACAATTTCCAGGGATTCAGCATTGCCTTAATACGGCGATTTGCTTTCTCACTACTCCAGTGTTTGAAAGTATTACACAGAGAGAAAATAATTCACTGTGATCTTAAGCCGGTAATTATTTGTCTTGTTGTCGTGACAGAAGAGCTTACTGTTTCCCTTTCCAGTGTCCTTTATGCTGCATCATAGTAGTTGTTGTTGCTGTTGTTGCTGTTGTTTTTGTTGCTGTATTTGTGTTGTTGCGTTGCAACTTTCAGCGGGGTTCTCTGTTCGATGGTTTACCTATATACTTGGATGGATGGATGGATGGATGGATGGATGGATGGATGGATGGATGGACGGACGGACGGATGGACGGACAGATGGATGGATTGATAGATGGATGGATGGGTGGATGGACGGACGGACGGACGGACGGACGGACGGACGGACGGACGGATGGATGGATGGATGGATGGATTGGCGGACGGACGGATGGATGGATAGATGGATGGATAGATGGATGAATGGATGGATGGATGGATGCACGGACGGACGGATGGACGGACAGACGGATGGATTGATAGATGGATGTATGGGTGGATGGACGGACTGATTGACGGACTGATTGACGTACGGAAGGACGGAAGGACGGACGGACGGACGGCCGGATGGATGGATGGATTGACGGACGGACGGACGGACGGACGGACGGACGGACGGACAGATGGATGGATGGATGGATGGATGGATGGATGGATGATGATAAACTGTGATAAACTGCTTCTACTGCATGCCAGGAAAATATACTGTTACGACAACGAGGCCAAAGCTCGATAAAAGTGATTGACTTCGGATCAAGTTGCTACGAACATCAAAGAGGTATGTTTCCTGATTAATTTATTTTGAGAATACCTTCCTCTGTCTGGAAAGGATATAATTATAGTGTAGAATATTACAGTGCTTGATACACTACGTACATGCAGTACGTCTGCGTGTATCTGTAGCTGAGTTGTAAGGTGTGACCTAATGGGCTTCTTCTCTCTCGAAGGCGAAGGTCTTCACTTCTTCCTTTTTTCCCTCGATGCCTCCCTCCATCTCCGCCTGCTCTGTGACCTCAGTTCTTCCTTTCCGTTGTGATCCTGGTCTTCTTCTCTCACTCTCTCGTTTTTTTGTTGGTTTTTTTTTCAACATTTCAGCTGATCTACAGCTTATATTCTCCATTTACTTTTAAACTGCCTTCACGACTCTCATGTTTCTTCCATGTTCTGCCTTTGTCGCTTGTCCCCGTCCAGGCTTTGTTTTTCTTTCCATAGTGGCTTACTTTGTATGTGTCCTCGTTGCACTGTGACTACTCCTCATGTTTTTGTCTTCCTGAAAAGCTCATTGTTGTTGTTGTTGATGATGTTGTTGTTTCCAATGAGATTTCTTGATATATTGAAATTACACAATTTTGATATCATGTCTATATAAAGGCCTTGTTGGCCGAAAATTTGTTAAGTAAACTGTGCCTCTTATTCATTTCCGGTTTAGATTAGCATACGGTACATTATATCTGTTATTTTTTTGGCAACTTGAAAACATATTTGGTTTGAGGGTACAAAAAGATACGTTGGTCATCATAATGGCCTTCGATTTTTGCCATTTGGAATCGCCGATTTAAGAAAATATAATATACAAAACTTTCCGATCCTTCTACGGCCATTTGTAATCCCCGTCCGGAAACGAGACTAAATTTCGCCAGCGTAAGACGTCATTAAAAATAATTTTGCCTGCGCGGGGGTATTTACCAGAGGAATTACAGCGCTGTTGTTATTGCCTGGCGGTAGACTGGG
>JAWQUT010000179.1:593720-609132 GCA_033807755.1 Ellobium chinense | reverse complement strand
AGGAGAGGGGGGCGGGGGTTGGGTAGAGGGAGGAAATGGAGAGATAATTAACATGAACAATTGTTTAGTTGATATTTGGTGTCCCTCCCTCCCCCTCCCTTCCCACTATTTCCTTGGAACAGATAAAATCATATAAATTCTTACGATGTCTGCCATAATCCGCAAGTAAACTTGTTATGGTTACTTTACAAGTTATACAAGATACATAACTTCACAGCATCGAACAGAGGTGGTCAGGGGCTGTGCTATGACGACGTAGGGATCAGCGTCGCCGCCGCGACTCATTTACGGATTTGATTTTGTGTAGAAAATTATATTAAGTTAATTCTTTAAGACGATAACGTCTGGTTGCAATTTCCTTTGGGGAAACTATTGCTTTACATGGACCAGCAATTACCTGAAATGCGAAGATTGTGATAGTTCAACGTTGCAAATGTTTAGGGTTATTTCTAGCAGTGTGATTCATAATCCATTTGTTGCTTTTCTTCAGTATATACCTACATACAGAGTCGTTTCTACCGATCTCCTGAGGTGATTCTAGGTCTGCCTTACTCCATGCCCATAGATATGTGGAGCTTTGGCTGCATACTGGCCGAACTGTACACTGGGTATCCACTTTTTCCTGGTAAAAATGCTTTTGCTCATAGGTTTACGTAATCTAAATTTTGTTCCAAAGATAGGATGCTGTGAGTGTTATAATTTTTTTGTTGAGAAGTTATCCTCGTGGATTAACCGGCATAAAGCTGCCTAGAAGCAGGACAGTTCAATACCAGAGATGACGATGGTGATGCAGATGCAAGATAAGAGCAAAACCAATGTCGCAGTTATATACTAGTCAATTGGCTGAATCTTATCAACATATCGTAGGTGCTGCCATGGTGGCGATAAGAATGGTGACAGTAGTGATGGCATTGCTGATGGTGGAATTAGTGATGATAGGAGAAACAGTAGGAGAAATAGCAGCAAGACCTGTAATAGTGAAATCGTTTCAACAGAATTAATATCTGGTATGGTGGCACTAAGGTTGCAGTAATAATGTCAAAACCGATAAACTTTATTTTCAATACATTATCGTCATTCACAATAGAAAAGAATCTCACACAAGGCATTACATTAAAAATGAAACATTTAATTACAGATAGTGAATATTAATCCTTCATGAGGGCACAACCGTAATAAGTATGTCACCTGAATACAAAATGAAACCCACATTACAGGCAATCACGCATTACGGAATGATAAAACAGATAACAAGAAAAACGGGACTTAAACTCACAACAATTTTAGAACGAGAACAAAAACAAAACACACACACACAAACACACACACACACACACACACACACACACACACACACACACACACACACATACACACACACACACACACACACATGCACGCACACACGCACGCACGCACGCATACACACTTACACACACATATACACACACACACACATATACACACACACACACACACACACACACACACACACACACACAGAAAGAGAGAGAGAGAGAGGCTAGAAGTCGAAATCTCAGATCCTAGGAGAGCATTGATTCCAAGCTCCGTACCAAACATAGAGACGGCTCCCAGTAAAAGTCCCAGGTCCCGAGCGAAGACACCAAATCCCAGAGATGCATATTCATCAGCCATCCACCCGTTTACCCCACATGATGAATGGAACTACCATCATCACAGTTAGCTGTGGATATTAAAGTTGTGTATTTGAATATGATTGGCTACTGTAATGAGTGAATGTTTTTCCATCATTGTGATCGTCATCGCCATCGTCATAATCATCAAGAGTTCAAATCAGCCGGTTACATCTTATTATTTTAGGAGAGAACGAGGTTGAGCAGCTTGCATGTATAATGGAAGTAATGGGAATCCCTCCAACGCCTGTCATGGATCAAGCTACAAGAAAACGTCTTTTCTTTGGTAGGTTTTGTACCTTGTCGGGAACGAACTCTATTCTGTGAAATGTATAGTGTACTATAGTTTACAATCGCTTTCTGAAACATCACAATAAATGAACTGGGCAACCAGTCTTTCCACTTTTTAAAAGTTTCACTCCACTACTTATTCATGCATTTTTTTTTTTTGCTCTTGCATAAATCATGAAATGGGCTGTGTTGTGCATGAGTTTGAAATCTTATTCACAGTACCATCCACCACAGGGAACTGATAATGTAAAATGTAAGTTGTCTGTTTCTAAATGGGGCTAAAGTCGAATAACAGATTGTAAAAATAGCTAGAGACACGTCAAAATAACAAAATGAGAGTAATATTTCGTATAATTATAAGTAACAATAACACGTAGAACCGTCTGGTTATTACATACAGTATTCCAAACCCATGATGTTGTTGTTGTTGTTGTTGTTGTTCTTCTTCTTCTTCTTCTTCTTCTTCTTCTTCTTCTTCTTCTTCTTCTTCTTCTTCTTCTTTTTCTCCTTCTTCTTCTTCTTCAGTGCAAAATAGTCCTGGGATATCATTGACAACCGGAAGCTTATATATACAAGCTTGACGAAGTCACTAGCTGATTATTCCTTTTTGGTTTTTTTTTTCTTTTGGTGGATTAAAACCACAGATAAGCAAAGGTTTTCGTTAAAGATATCATTTCTACAATGTTTTTCGGATCATGCCATATGACCTCAGGTTCCTTCTCTAACTTCAAAACATGGCTAAATCCCCTAGTCACCAAGGGATCACTTGAAGCTTTCATCACACCACAGTGTCCGTGATTCTTCTTCACAATTTCAGGATGTCTTGCGAAATTTATGATGTGTGTTCGAGAGAATGTAGATAACTATATCGGATAAATCCACAAACACAAATCCAGCCACATGCTCGCATGTTTCTATAACTAGCTGAAATGTACCGGCGCTGCCCAGAAAGGGGGTGGGGTAAGGGGCAACTAAACTCATGCCATGCATTATTACACTGCTTTTCTTATAGCGAAATGATAGTGATCAAATCTGCCTTGTAGTTTGCTCTCATAACGTCAACTTGACAACTGCTGGTAGCAGTGTTAAGCACAACTCGTTTGACGACTGGCGAGCATGACTTACTGGCCAACCCTGCCTTCTGCTATCGCATGGCTATAATCACATTTTTGTAAAATTATCTCTTGGTCTATATTGAATATATAGTTTTATTTTGGGTTTTTTATGTCTTTGAAGGTTTATTCAATATGAGTATAGGCTGTCTTGTTAGTATACTATTACTTTTTTCTTAATTTCTGATTTTATAAAAATATGGGAAATATTATTAGTTTGTCTTTTTGATGCACATCTTGGCTATCAGATTTATTACATCAGTTTCTTGACTTGCTGCCTTCGACATTTCTTTTGCAATACCCAACATCGGTATTGTTTCTGTAATACATGTATTTACTTTGTCGTTCGTTAAGGTTCATATAGAGTTTGAAACATGCTGTTAGAGGCTTCCCAAAGCAGTGGAAGACATGCTGTGTAAAAGCCTGCTCTTTGCAAGTTTCACACTTATTTAATTCTATTATCCTTATTTTTACATTTTAATCCACATTTATTAGTAGTATAAATGTAACCGGGTGGAAAGGCAATACAGTGTAGTATTCTTTCTCTTATATTTAAGGGGGAGGAAGGTGAGCTTAGTCTGATAATTTTTTCAGATGTTACATATTATTTTAAGGAAGTGTGTCACCGGGGATTTTACCAAATTACTGTGAATGATCAATTTAGAGAAGATGGGCCGAAAAAACCTACTCTAAAAAATTTCTGTCCCTGCCGGGGATCGAACCAGGGTCTCTCAGCTTGCAAGTCCGAGCGTGTTACCAACTACACTACAGGGACACTAACTTCACAGCAATTTAATTCTTAAATACCTACTGCCTGAATCGGTCCCTAACTTCCACCTGTTCACCCGTGACCCTAACACACTTCCCGACTGCTCACATAAATATTATGCCGAATTGTGAACTGGATACGTCTAAGCGTTGACTCCGTTATTGCTTTAAACGCCAACAGAAAGTGTAGCGTTACAGCAATGTCGTACTTCTCTTTCCAGAATCCATTCCTCAACTTAGGAAATGTCGTTCATTGTCTGCGGAGTGGTGATATCTTCTACCAGCAGTTCTATATTTTTAGTCTGGTGGGATTGCATTGAATACAGCACTATAGTTAGCATGAAGGCCAGTTCCTTTGCGTATTTCATGGAGCCGACGATAGATGTTTTAGTGATTCTTCCTTATTCATTGCCGATGATTTGTCAAATCTGAGACTTCTAGGTTAAGAGGCATAGATTTCCAAACCAGACAAACCCAGAAATAAATTTGGTCAGACACAGACTTTGATTTTAATATATTAGATCGTCTCTGTATCTTTCAGTGACTGGATTTACTTTAGAATAAACGGAACGTTTTTAGGCATAGACTTTAGATCATCTGTTCACAACATTTACACCACTTGTTGACTGTTACTTGATGTTTTAGTCTTTCAGCCACTTGAAAGCAATGATTGTCAGCATAACGGTAAAGGTGCTCGGTGCTTTTTAGGTCATTAATCTTAGGCATTCCGTAAAAGAGAACAGATTATGCTTTATTGTTATTAATTATAGTACCGTGACAGATAGATCTCACCGTGACAGATAGATCTCCTTCTGAATAAATACTGTTAAATCCAGTGTGGAAATACTTGTCTGGGCTACCTCGGTTTTAGTTATCAGGAATGATACTTAACTTGAAAAGAAGTAGATGAAATTAGGCAGATTATAATCGACAGATAGCAATGAAGCGGACACAGAAACAGACTCAGACATAGGCATAGTGGCAGACAAAATTGTAGCAATAGCATTTAAGACTCAAGATGAGGCTCACGAAGTAAAGAATAAATAGCAAAATACTGTCCCAAATATGGTTATTCATGCATGGAACCAGATCTGTCATATTCGTTTCTTGTCTAGCTGAATATATCTGATATATATGATACTTGAATTGACTTTACAGTGTTAAAGCTAAAGAGAATAGGATTCTAAGCTTACTCATGCACACCTTGTTATCTGCTGGATAACCCTGGGCTTGATGGTGCACAAGCTTGCTGGTGCAGGCTGATGTCGGCAGTTTTATCTGTAGTCGGTGATCAGTCGGCATATTCACTCGCTCGATGTCTCTTAAAGGTTTATATCGCCAACAGCAAATGCCCCTCAAATTATTGGTCGTGCCTTACTACTTCTGACTGCAGTAATCAACACTGAAATGCGTGTCTAAAATAGAGATTTTGTGTCATTCTGCCAGGTCTGCGGAGAAAAAATAAAATTGAAATCTGAAATCGAAAGTAAACAGGAAGTGATGTTTTAGTGGTGAGAGCCAAACCAATTTTTTCTTCACCCCTTGCGTCAGCGGGTGTACGAAAGAAGACACCACAACAATATATAACTGAAATGGGGAATATTCTGACATAGTACTGGCTTCATATTGATTTAAAGTTTGTATACTAACCAGAATATGATAAATTCCTCTCATTCAGCATCGGAAACAATGCCATTTCTAAAGGTGTAATTACTATGCCGCTTGGACATTTTAGAAAAGCCTGAGTGTTCTATTGACTGTAACTTGCATAAAGTTGCCTGAAATATTGATTCATCTTCAGAATTTATTTGAATACGAGTAGATCATGAGTATTGACTTAATCGCATTGCGAGGACAAAAACAACGATGGTTTTATTATTTTTGCACTCTCATATGTCAAAATTAAATCTGGCCTACATTTTTTGCCTTAAAACTTTTGATAATACCTAGCTGATCACTATAATAGGCACCAGTTTAGGCTAGTCTATGGTTCCCTGATCGTGACGGCGAACGGGTTGTTGCATTTCATTTCTCTGAGAACGAAGCGACATGTGATTTCATCCTGCCTCGACGATGCATTGTTGGTGGCTGCAACAACACGATAAAAGACTAAAGCAGGAATTACGCATCACGGGATTCCGTCAGATCCAGCACAGAGACAGCTATGGATTCGGCAGCCGCGGTTGGTTCGCTCGAATTTCACACCAAATTATTGTATTTTGTGAATTATCGAACCGACAGTGCATTTGTCTGCAGCTATGTTTTCAGCATGAAAAGTCCAATCCTTAGATTGAGACTGAAAGTTAAAGGAGATGTCGCATTCATACTCAGACATCCTCGACACCTACAAAGAGGAACAGATCAGAGGGAAGGGAAACATAGAGAGACTAAGAGAGAGCATTTGACGGGTAGGCTAATAATCTTTTATATATTATTTTAATAAATCTGTTTCATGGTTATTGTCAGATAAAAAAGAATCTGAGACAACTTTGTCTATAGTTTAGTTCTAGATCTAGTCTAGATAATTAGGCATGTCACCTGACTGGTCTGCCACTTTAGCAGAATGGTATACCAACACACATTTATTACCAAACCCAGGACACTCGGAACTTTTTCCCACTGAGCACATTTCATCGACTTACCCAATTCAATCATCATCCTTAACTAGCAAAATTATTTGGAATAACTGATTTTTATATGATAGCCTTTTATAATAATTTTGTAGACTGGTCTGCCACTTTAGCAGAATGGTATACCAACACACATTTATTACCAAACCCAGGACACTCGGAACTTTTTCCCACTGAGCACATGTATATATGGCTGGATGTAGTGTGGATCTATCTAGATCTAGTCTTGACTAATTGAGGCCCTATTCTATGGCTGGATGTAGTGTGGATCTATCTAGATCTAGTCTTGACTAATTGAGGCCCTATTCTAGTCAAAATTAGCAGAGTGTCTGGAGCAGATTTAGATCTAGATTAGTTCTAGTTTCATGTATGAGGATTTTGCCCTACAGTCGAACTAAAGCTCGCTGGATACTAATTTTACAAAATTCAAAGGATCCACAGAAATAATAATGTTGTAAGTCCTTAAAGTCGTAAAAGGACTCAGGACAGCATTATTTATAGGTGGTGGCATGTACATGTACTTAGTACGGTTTATTTCTCTGCACAAGGCTACATTTGAAATTTCTCATGTGACTGTAGTGGAACCTCAGTATTAATACTTTTTTATTAAGTATACGTTGTTATGAGGTTTTGAAGTAGTCTATATATTCTGTATTATTCTATCATCATTCGGTTGGACCTTGATATTAAGTATACTTTCTCTATGCACGAAGGCATACTGTATATCAAGTTTCCGCTGTATTTCTACATGTATATATATTCTGTATATCTTTCTTAGATTTGTTCTGCAGAAAGTTATCTCTGAGGAACTTTTGTTATAAATGGTATGGTGCACAAAGTGCCTAGAGCATAAGAGATTGAGTGTGCTCATAGTTTGGACATTGCGGATGCTGAAATTGCTAGGCTATATATATCTGGTAAATGTAACAATTCCACCATAACTGAATGAACTGATTTCTGTTTTACTCTCATAAAAAATTATTATAAAAGGCTATCATATAAAAATCAGTTATTCCAAATAATTTTGCTAGTTAAGGATGATGATTGAATTGGGTAAGTCGATGAAATGTGCTCAGTGGGAAAAAGTTCCGAGTGTCCTGGGTTTGGTAATAAATGTGTGTTGGTATACCATTCATTCTTAGTCCAAACAACAAATGTCCATAACAAAATAAAAACATTACAGACACAGAGTAACAGCAATCACAGATGTTTGACATTATTTTTATTGCAGGATAGGTTCATAAGGTGCTTGAGAAAGTGGACGGCAGTTAGTGCAGCACTCCAAGTTCTCAATCAATGTGCCACTATGAAGCCAGTACATCTGTCCTGACAAAGCAACAGCTATCTGCCTCACATCTGTCCAGGTTCAATCCTCCTCATCACTGATTGTCGAGCTAGGAAATGTGACTCTTACAACTTCAACAGCACATCATGGCAGAGGGACCCGCACATGCCTGTTGAGATTGTCCCAACACCACCTGGCCAGCTATCTGTACGCTGTGTAGCGACAGCAATTGTGGAGAAATCATAGTGCTTTTTTCTTATAAGATGGCAGATAATGCTTACATGTAGCGGGCAATGAACAGCATTGTTGTAGACCAAAGAAGTAGAAATAAAGTACAAAGCAACATACGGTGTATCCATATCAGCAAACTCAAATACTTGCTGTAAGAAGACATGGAACCTCCGTGTTTTATTTGATTTTTTTTTTTCAAAACCGCATGCAGTAGTCTATAGGGCATTCTACTGAAGGAGTTACGTCCTTGGAAATAAGTATGTCCCCTTAATGTTGTTAAGGTGTTTGACACCTATTGTTTTTTCTTCTTTTGGCCCTATTAACATTTTGTGTTATTCCTCATATACCTCTGTGATTTCGGAAAATTTCTTCCATGAAGGTTAAAGCACTTCTTTTGCCCGATCTTTTAACGGGAAGGAAAAAAGGGGTCAACGCCCAAAATGTTTCACAAATGTCTTTCGAAAATGGTTACCTCGAATTCTGATTTGGTCCCTAACTTTTCATTTGGCTGGTTTTGACCGCATGTGAATACATAGGTCTACACATTTTATTTTTTTATCTGCAAGGCTCAAATTGTACCTAAAACTTTAAAATTGGATGTTTTATTTAGATCACAGGTCATTTTACACATTTCTACACATTGACAATGGCTGGTAAGGCCCAAACAAGGGGGATTTTATATATTAGCGGATTAATTGGGTTGTACACAATGAGTGATTTGCCCCTCTAATAGGTGTCACAAACCTGTTAGTACCGCTTAGCTACAATGCTGTCCAGTAATGATGTTGTAAGTGAAATTAGACCAACTGCTGCTTTGATGTGGCAGCTACTGGTGGAATTTGTAATGAAAACGAGTACTAGACAGACAAGTAATAAATTATAATGTTAATTATACTATGAACTTTTTGTGCGGGCCAGCATCCTAGGTTTGAGACCTCAAGTAATGAGGCTATCATTCACTGATCTACATACAAAGTAATATAGTACTGAGAAACATAGAGAATACATGAAAGTTGAAATCGGGGCTTCTTGTTTTTCTTGTTGATTTTTGGTATCTTTCGTTTCACAAGACCTCCATGCAAATAGATGTCACACAACATTTTAGCACAATTCTGGGTCATTTGTAAAAGGTTTCAAACTCAAATGTCCAATGCTTTCCTCCCCACTTTCTTCTCCGAGTCTTGAGTGGCGAGTTTGTCAGAACTGTATTATTTCAATTTNAGAGGGATTTTATAAAATAAAACTATTTTAATTCCTGAATCTCATTCATGCTGGTGGTTCCTCAAAGATCGTTGCAGATTGTTCCACATGGATCTTTAGTTCTACAACCTAGTCTGTAATTTGATTTATGACAAATTTTCAACAGCATACAATTAAATATATCAGAATCAGATCTAAGCCAATTTCAAATAGAGAGATTTTGTACACTACAAAAATCCTGAATGTTCACCCGTTGCAAATGGTTTTCCACAGACCAGTAATTCTATCGACTTTGTTCAGCTTATGCCAAATTTGAATAACATACGGTTACATTTTATCAGAATTAAATCGAAGTCAATTTCAAATTGAGAGATTCCATACTGACTTTGAAGACTTGATGTTTAATTCGGTCTTAGACCTTTGGCTCTATGCATTTTGTCTTGCTTATGACAAAGCTGAATAATGTACGATTAGATGTTAGTCAATTTAAAAGGGGGATATTCAACTGAGAGACTGATCTGCACTCGTTTCTGCGTAGACTTTACCTGTATGGACTCT
Source organism: Ellobium chinense (assembly GCA_033807755.1). Lineage (NCBI taxonomy): Eukaryota > Metazoa > Mollusca > Gastropoda > Ellobiida > Ellobiidae > Ellobium > Ellobium chinense. The sequence continues at coordinate 599,402 of JAWQUT010000179.1, read as the reverse complement.
GTCAGGCTTATGAAAAAGTTGAATAATTTACGATTATATTTTATCAGAATGAGATCTTAGTCAATTTCAACTAGATAGATTCTATATATGAACGTTGATTTTTCACACCGATTCTCCTTAAACATTTAGCTCTATGGACTTCGTCCGGCTTATGACAAAGCTGATTATCATACAATAACATTTTATCAGTATTAGATCTTAGTCTAGTTCAAACAGAGAGATTTCGCATTAACTTTGAGAACCTGATTTTACATCCTGGTTCCTCTTAGACCTTTAGCTTATGGACTTTGTCCGGCTTTTGACAAAGCTGAATAATGTACAATTATATTTATTCAGATTTAGATCTAAGTCAATTTCAAGAAGAGAGATTCCATATCAACCATGGAAACCTGAATCCAAAAGAAGCACCAATTTATTTACCCCCACTTCTTCACATTATTCTTTTCTGAGTCAGCAACAGCTCCTGAACTGCTGTCATACTAAGAAGAGAGTGTGGATAAACTCACATCAAGCTTTTGGTATTAGGCTTCACATAAACTAGTTAGATATCTACAAAATAAAAGTTAGTTTAGTTAGTTTAACAGCATCACTGGCATTTGTGCTGCTTACTTTTGTGAGTCCAATTCCAGATCCCCATAGTTTTGTCTATGGGCATAGTAGGCTGTGTCCAGCACAAAGGGATCCAAACAGACAGAAAAGAATCCTCGGTGATGTGTGATGCAGTCAAGTGGAAATTGTGCAGAAGTGATGAATGATCGCACTTGCTCAACTTTTTGACAACATCGGCATTTCTTTGATATGGGTTTGGGAGTAAACCTGAAGCAGGAATATCTGAAAATTCACAAAGGCATGTGGTATTGGACTTCTGATAACTATCTGCCAACACGTACATTTGTACACAACTATGTAAATAACTTCTATTGCAAAACCATATAAGTTAGCACATTTTCCTATGTACAGTAGAGCTAACTTGATGCAACAGAGCGTACCTGGAAATTTCGGTATCTGTGAATAAAAAGAAAATTTCTGTCCAAAGGCTCTCTTCATTCATCGGGAACTTCAAACTAAGCATAAGCGTACTATGAGCATAGCCATTAGGTTAGAGCCTGTGCAGAATATTCTTCAAATTCTTGGGAGTCAGTGGATAGGGAAACTTCCACAGCATGTTAGATTGACTTACAGCATGTAGATGGCAATGCTGGGACCAGCATGAGAAGTGTGACTGCAAATATGTGTATATAGATCATCTGCTGCCTGGCCCTCGAAATTTAGGGGTTGGCAAGTCTGTCTACTCTTCCTGTATAGTGCAATTGTGTAGTCATTTTATGCATCCTTATTATTTAAGAAATAGTTTTATGTAAAGGTCTAATAATGTGAATTATCACTTTGAAAGTGGAGGTTTCAGACTAAGAGACAAAGTCCGCAAGAATTCTCACAAGCCGCAAAAGGTTCAAAGAAAAGTGAGTGGCATTCCTTAAAATATATAAGGAAAGTTACATTCTGCATAAGGTTTATGTTATGATAAACTGACACGAGCAATAGCCTTAAATTAGTTTTGCCCATGGATGGTGTCTCAGCTCTTAAGCAGGTGTCAGTAAATTCAAAATATGTGACATCTAACCCTATTAATTTGAGGGGAAAATTACAAGTACTTGTATATATGTAGGTGTATGTAGGTCTAACTTTTATTTTGTTCATTCTGACAATCAAGTGTGCCACGTGCATATGTTGTGCATTCAAGATAAGAAAATCAAATTAAATAGTCAGCTTACAAAACCTGATCAGTGATCTGACACATGTTAGGTTTCTCACAAAACGTCATACAATACTCATTTTGTTGCTCTATGGTGTTATGAACACTGTGGGATAATGATTCTTTTCAAACTGTTTGGTTAAATCAGAAGTGTGACTGCAAATAATTATGTGTATATATAGTAAAAGCAGTAGCTAGAATGTGGTGGTGTGAACAGCTCTTGTTAGATAAAAGGCTATTTCAGCAAGGATTTCTGCCAGACACCTATAGATTATAATTTTCCTATTCCATGCTATTATGCTTCTTTAGCTGCCATCTGTATTGCATATACTCATGTGAATGATTTGACATGTTCCAGTTATACATATGGTATATGAGAACTTTTCTCCTTATGAACATTCTTTGGAAAAAAAAATGTGAGTTTTTTTATTCAGTGAAAAAAGTAGCGTTAGTCACCGCTGACACCTTTTAAATTACTGTAGGTTCACCGTATGAGACCAACTGTTTATATCTTGCAAGAACACAGAATTACAGCGGGGGACAAAATTATTGAAACAAATATGACTTTTCCGTTGTTTCTTTATAAATCAAAGGCGCGTCGTGCGAATTGTGTAATATTTGGTACGGGATTTCCCCGCTGAATGTACTGGAGCGCTGCACTATCAAACGCGACTTTTGATGATATCATCATGTCAAACCACATGTTCAAGATGGCCGATTGTAGGAACAACGCTTACAAGAAGAAACATCTTCAATATCTCTATGAAAACGTATCCACAGACATTGAATTTTTGGTAACAAGTACTTCATTATCCCGTGCTACTATTTACAGAACGATATCAAGAATTAAAGCAGGGGAATCTTTGGAACATGCTAAAGACGTGGGTCGTCCGCGTATTTGCAACATCAATGATAGACGCAGGCTCGCACAACTGGCCTTGCATAACAGGACAGGCACAGCCAAGGAACTCAGTTTTCAAATGGAGAAGAGGAGAAGTCCTGCTGTTTCCGTTAAAACAGTAAGGCGACATTTGAATGAAATGGGTTACTGGTCTCTGCTGCCAAAACCAGTCCCATTACCATCAGCTGAGAACAGAAATGCAAGAGTGAATTGGGCAGAGGAATTTGAAGATTTTGATTGGAACAGTGTCATTTTCAGTGATGAGAGCTCTGTGCAGCTTTTTAGGAACAAACTGACCGTATGGACGAATGTTGAGAGGGAAAAGAGAATCAGAAAACCCATGCCGCTGAAATCACCGTCTTTCACAATCTAGGGTGCCATCTCCATGAAGGGTCAGTCGGAGCTCAGAATCATAGACAAAACAATTGATCAGTACGTTTATCATAAAGTTTTAGAGGACACTCTCCTCCCATTTGTGGCACAGAAATTTCATGGTCATTATGTGTTCCAGCATGACAAAGCGCCTCCACATAGGGCCAAGTACACCATCGCATGGATGAGTGATCTCATACCCCATGTCATTTCTTGGCCGAGCAAGAGTCCCGACCTAAATCCAGTTGAGAATGTGTGGAGGGTTTTGAAAGACAAAATTGACTGCAAGAGGTGCATGTCTATCGACGATGTTAAGCGGTGTGCAGTCCAAGAGTGGGATGCCTTGGAGGAGACATTTTATTTTCCACAGACTCATTTAGAGTGTTCCTGACTGTCTGCGCATGTGCAGAGAAAGTGATGGTCGCACAATCGAGTACTAGCTGAAAGTAAATTCACAAACTTAGAGTGCATCCCTGTTTTTTATTTTGAAGTTTATATTTCAAAACGTTACAAGGCCGAAAGTTTATCTCAATAATTTTGTCCTCAAGTGTATGTGGGAACTCTCCCTGATCATCCGTCATCCAAGTTTGCAAAGCAAGTTTTTGTCTCTAAATATTTACACACACTCTACTCGATCTAGCACAACTAGTCTCAATCTTCAACGGGAACTTCACAGCGTGAAACATCCTTCTATCTTATCATTCATTGAAATCTTGCTTAAAAAATAATTTATCATATTCACTGCTTGTGTTATTATAAATGTTCTTACATTTTTCCATACTTTTTGCATGTTCTGTATGAAGTAAAAGTAATTGCATCTTCTTTGTGTTATCGAATGTAAACTTTTATTTGACTTATACTGCCCTTCATAAATAACTTCCTATTAGATTCTATTCTGAAACTAGACAATGTATGTTGCACAAACATGCACCCGATTATCAACAAATGTCGGAGTAGACGAATTATATTATAGACTGGAGCCAAATTCTGATTTGACGCTTAGAAAAAGCGTGCCCGGCATTTTGGGGTAGGAATGATGCAGCAATGGATCTTTCATAATATCGGGGCGCTGATCACGAATCCGCTGTATACCAAGCTCGATTTTGCATTTTTAAGGGTCAAAATGATCATTGAAGTGACCAATAGTGACCATTTGCAAACGATTCAAAGTTTTTTACAAAACAAAGACCTTGTTGGACTAAGATATTATTCTTAATAAAATGCTGATTTTGAATATGCCAACTTCGATGTGCTATGTTGCGTTTTAATGGTAAAAATGACCAGTTAAGTGACCACTTCTAGAGAAATACACATATATTTTCAATAAACACGAAGAAGAAACATCTGCTGGTGTTAGAAGGAGCCGTGAAACGATTATTAATCAAAACCAATAGTCCTCTTATTCTTGGGTGACTACATATGTAGCATACCTCTGTATATGAATGGTCAAATGACCATGAAATGACCAGCATTTAATATACATACTATCATTTGATCAGTGACCTGTTCATAAATTGTCTTTACTGATTTGCTCAAGAATCACAGCTGACATTTCTAAGGCGGGCAATTTCGGCTGCACACCTTAAATTTGTCAAATGACCACGAAGTGACAAGTGCTGACCACTGGTCATCTGCTAGGACAAAAGAGGTAATAATTGAAATATATCAGATTTTGGGACGCTGAATTCAAATATTAGGATGCGCAGCATTATGCTAATTTTCCACGTGGGAACTAATGGAGCGTCTTTTATGACGAGCAGTATATATTATTATTATCCATCTTCTTAATTAATGCGATATATTATGTTTGTCATTCACAAACATTGGTTGTTTTATGCTCGGAACAGAATTTTTAGTGTTCATGTCATGAATTAGCCTAAAGGTGTAAACACAGTGAGATGTTTTCTACTCGTTACCTACAGTTGACCTCAGTGACCTAACGTCCCGTGAAGTGTTTTACCGGGAGATCTTATTTACCACTACCAAAATATGCGTTAGCGCCAGGGTGGTTACCTCACGTCAGTCTACCGGCTATCTACTACCGCGCGGCAGAAAAATTTCACGAGACCATTTTACGGTTGCAATAAAAACCTCCCGACTTTCTTCCGGCAAATCCAAAGAAAATCATGGACTCTTCTGAAAAATTAATTGGAGAGGTGCAAAAGCGACCAGCTTTATTCGATAAGACAAACAACAATTATTGCAACAGAGTGTATTTGAATAAGCAATGGAGTGAGATTGGAGAAAAACTTAATTTGGACGGTAAGTGACATTGTTTTTAATCCATCATTTATTTAAATCTATTCACTTTCTCGCACGCTTCCTCTATCTCTCTCTCTCTCTCTCTCTCTCTCTCTCTCTCTCTCTCTCTCTCTCTCTCTCTGTCTCTCGCTCTCTCACTCTGTCTCTGTCTGTCGGTGTCTGTCTGTCTCTCTTTTGATCTCTTCTCTCTCTCTCTCTAACCTCTGACTCTGTCTCTGTCTGTCGGTGTCTGTCTGTCTGTCTGTCTGTCTGTCTCTCTTTTTACCCCTTCTCTCGCTCTTTCTCTCGCTCTCTCACTCTGTCTCTCTCTGTCGGTGACTGTCTGTCTCTCTTTTGATCTCTTCTCTCTCTGTTTCTCTCTCTCTCTCTCTAACCTCTGACTCTGTCTCTCTGT
>JAWQUT010000179.1:572735-585567 GCA_033807755.1 Ellobium chinense | reverse complement strand
TTCTCACTTTCACCACTTTCCCCTCCCCACAAGTCATTAAGTAATGTTGCTTTGATCGGTGCCACCGTGTGCTTTTTTAATTTCCAATTCCGAGTTAGACTCTTTGCATTTATTTTTAATTTGGTATTGTCTTGAATTCTAAGCAGATTTATTTATTTAATTACTGATTCGTTTGTGTTTAGATGGGACCCAAACCACAGACTCACACCCGATGAGGCTCTGCAACATGAGTGGATCAAAGAGGCACTGGTGCCTCGCAAAGATCGGGCAGTGCGCGCTCATCACAAACGCACTTCTGCCTCACCAGCTAGTTCTGACAACCACTCCCATCACCACAACCATCCCCATCATTCCAGTCATCATCATGCTCATCATGCAACAGACCCTTACAAGGTTCCAGCGCAGCCGCCTATCAGAGGTAGGTGTTGGACACTGCAATTTACCGTAGCACCGTAAGTGAAAACGAAGTCTAATCATGAAATTTTAAGTCTAAATTTCAAACAGTTCTTCGGTCACAGTAGCTTTACCATCTCTTAGTGCATTTGAAGTGAGGATTTCTCGGGTATTGCACTATACTGTACGTTACCGCTCATCAGTTCTCTTCTTCAACAGGCAAAAAATAATAATAGAATAGCGCTCTACTCAACATACAAACGCGAAAGATACATTTTAATATTCGCCGGTCGTCAGGGGCTGTATGGGGCCGGAGACACTCACACTGCTGTCAATATTATGTATACTGGCAGCGAGGAAGATTGAACAAACATGAAAATAAAACTTTCTTGGTATCCCATTTGGAAATTGCTTAATAATAGAATGTACATCACAGATCAGATCATCGCAGAATACGGTCATACTCGTACTTGTCTAGAAATGTTCCTGAACCATTTAAATATTAACCCCATCAATTAGTCAGGGCAAAGATTAAAGAGGATGTCGCTGATCGAAATACTACATTTATAACTGGTCACCTACAGGACCTGACCCATGTATCCATTGACAATATGATGAAACTTATTGGGGAAAATGCTCTGATCGCGCTCCAGGAAAGCTGGGATCTGGCGAGGCGTTGGACTAATTTTCATTCAATTACTTGTGATTATACATTCTTTGACTCATCCGACTAGTGAGACGATCTCTCTGTGGGTAAGGCATGAAATCTTGGGTTTGTTACAAAGTGATGTACTGAAAATCTTTCTTATCTCTTCTATTAATTTTTTTTTTATTATTACGTGTCTTTATTATCTACCTTTGGCAAAGAACAAAAGAATTGCATCGCAATGACTTTTCCTGGAGATATAAAGTTATGATAATATTAAAGATCTGTAAGGTTGGTAATATTCTAAGATCTAATGCAAACAAAAAGGACTGAAAAAAGGATTAGGTCGCAGTGGTTGTTTAAACGCAAGAAGATGAAAGTAAACGGACCATAAATTCCGAGTAACTTGTAAGTGGTGGTGTTATGATATGACCTTTGACACTGGTGTGGATTTAGTCATTGCTTAAGTTACATTCTAAATAAATCCCTTATTTTGACAACGAGCGTGTTTTTTTTTTCTTCACACTCTTTAGTCTGAATTTTAACTGTACAGAACCATAGCTCTGCGTGGGCTGTGTGTGTGTGTGTGTGTGTGTGTGTGTGTGTGTGTGTGTGTGTGTGTGTGTGTGAGAGAGAGAGAGAGAGAGAGAAAGAGACGCTAGACCTGATTGCGTACCATCTTGCTAACAGAAGACATTCAAAGAAATCAAAGAGATGATGCCTGCCCAAGGGCCTGAGGAATTACATGAGACAGTAAAGACTACCCTGAAGTGAAATAGATCCATACTTTTAACCCGTTAATCTAGCCCTGTTGAAAAATATTCAGGCCTGAAAGCAACCATGTTTTTGTTGGGTTGTTGGTTTTTTTTTACATTGCAGAGCAAACAAAAGAGGAATGGACACTGAACTTTAAGGACCACAGAAGTGCCAAGACTCAGCAACGTGTTCCTCCTGTAGGGGCTTCAGCTGATCAGAGCCTGGACGAATCTTCGGCCAGAGGTTACCTGCTTTTATTTTAATCAATTGATAAGTTGTCGTTTTCGTCAGGACTGCGTTATGACAGTCCATGTAAACTACACCTCTCCTGCTCACCTCAGGATAAGATAGTATGTAAAAGACATCTGTCGCATGATGATTTCATTTTCCCTGATCCTCCCTTATTGCATTAATTTTCTGTAACATCCCGGCGATTTATCTGTCCTTAAGGAGGGGGTGNGTTAAGGGGGGGGGGGCGCCACCTGAAATCGTCGATTTGGGGTCAAAATACCGAAATTGGGTTTTTGTTATTTTTATACACTTTGACATCTTGTAAATCAAAAGCATTGATGGTTGCATGTGAAAGAATCCATTTTACCTCTCAAAAATGCATTTGATTAGGGTCACCCCCCAGGATTTTTTTATCTGATTATGTGAATTTATGCTGAACTTCTGTTTTTGATCGCATATTTTGTCTATAAGCAATAAAATCAGACCTATCTTGTTACATGCCGTTGGAAAGGAAATTTTCTCCTCTACAAGGTCAACCTCTCATTGGCTGGCCAATGAAAATGTCGGAACGACGGCATCCCCCGAATGCGAAGCATAGATTATGTCTGGTCTTATTTACATCACTAAAAATAGCTAGGTCACGGCCTAGAACAAGTCATGCTGATGTTTCATTCGCTCGTTTGTTACCGGCAAGCGTGACCTAGTTATCTGATTGGATTTCTTTGGTTCGGGTGGCCTCGTGTCTGTTTGTAGGTAAATAGCAGCATGCAGCTTAGCACTTGAATACCTGACAGGAAGGAGGTGGCCAAAAATTAGGCAGCCTAATTTTTTTTGTGATCCTGAAAACGGCCCGTAGGATTGCTAGACCGGAAAAGGAGACCGAGGAAGGTGGCCCAGCCTATCAGCCGGGCATGTATTGCCGTAAAAACAGTTTTTCAGACGATTTTTGTGTATGAAATTTTCAAATGCATTTTTCTCAAAACTATACTTTTCAACACATAATTTGAAACTCCATCATAATTTACGAACCAATTTTTGCGAATTTGGTATATAAGCAGTTTATAGGTGTGTAAAAAAGTGACAGGGAGACATTTGGACTTTTTTTTAAATTTTTCAGGAAATATGTCGGCAGAGGCCAAAAAATGAGGGAAAATTGATATTCTGATACATACCAATTTTGAAAATTCATAAAATCCAAAAATAACTCTCTGTCACTTTGTAGACATTGTGTATAAGAATGCATGTGAGGAATTTCAGTTGGATTGCATTTCATCTGGAGGAGGAGTTTTCTTTTGAAGTTGACCATTTTCTAAGTAGAAAATTCAAGATGGCGGCAGTTTCCATAGCAACCATGATAAAATGTAAAAAAAATTTTGACTGTTTTCCACTAATTTGAACCTGCTGAGTCCAAAAATCAAAGTTAAAATCATGTGGCACCAAGCATTTAGAAAAAGCTCTTCAGGTGGCCGCCCCCTCCCTTAAAGCTCTCTTGGTTTCAATGGCATGCCTTTGCCTCATCAACGGGAGGATGAATGGCAAATAACTGAACATTTTATCCAGATATGACAAAAGAGTCATTTGTTTGTTTAGATTTATACATTGTTGAGAACGAAGACCGTCAGATGTCCATTACAGTGAATCTGTTATAATATAGGGGTTGTTGGTTGTTTGTTGTTGTTTTTTTTTTGGGGGGGGGGGNGGGGGGGGGGGGGGGGGGAGGGGGGTTGGAAGATCACCGGTTTGCTTTGATCAATCTTAAAGGGACAAGGATAGCTATCTACTTCACAGCTTAAAACATCAACAGTATTTTTTTCATAAATTTCCAACCCCTTCCACATGTCCTTCGCCCGAGCGCTTCCCAGAAAATGTAGCTTGAAAGTCGGGAATTTCACACCCTGCGGGCCGCCATGACTGGTCGTCCGGTCAGCGCGAGAATGAGGCAAGACATCAGAAAACGTGAGGCAAGTTAATACTCGTTTTGCAAAGAAAAGTATCCACATGCAATAACTTTCGTTGGCTCGAAATGTTATGCCTTTTTTTTCATTAATCGTCGAGAAAAGCCTTTTGTTAAACTGTGTGAACAACTGCCCGACTCTGATCACAATGATGTAACCATAAAAAGGAGGATAAAATAATATTTGAGAAAAGGAACATCTGTCTAACCACTGTTTGAGTCGCTTTATTAATGTTTGCACTGTCTTTATATTGTTGTCTGCTGTGTGGTTTAGTGAGCTCTCATTGGCCTAAGATTCTGACAATATAAAATTATTATTTGCTTGAGGAGTACTTTCAGATAATTTAGACGCCCCCAGTCATATTCTCTGTGCTTAGGTGCCGCGCTAGTTGTGTCATTAGTCATAAATCAATCAAAAAGGCTTTCGAGAGCAGATCAAAAAGGGGATAAAGCATCATGAAAATTATTTTGACATTCTTATTTTGGTCAGAGATGACCACGGGAGCATTTATAGAATACCCGTGAACATTTTTGTAGTTTTGAAATAAAGAATCGGTAATCACTATCAGTGAGAGAAATGAGATAGATCCTAGTATGGGTTGGATGGGCACAATTACAGGGATGAGGAGAGAGAGAGGGAGGGACACGGCAAGGAGCAATATGGTGGTGGGATAAGAATCTAGGAGAAACAGGGGAGTAAGAACAAATAAACTAGACGCTAATGGACAGACAGACAGGCAGGCAGACAGACAGACAGACAGACAGACAGACAGACAAATAGACAGAAAAAGGCATAACATTTAGAGCCAACGAAAGTTATTGCATGTGGATAATTCTCTTTGCCAAACGACTACTAGCTTGCCTCTCGCTTTCTGACGTCACGCCTCATTCCCGCGGTGACCGGACGACCAGTCATGGCGGCCCGCAGGGTGTGAATATCCCGATCCCGACTTTCAAGCTGCCTTTTCTCGGGAGCGCTCGGGCGAAGAAAACGTGGAAGGGGTCGAAAATTTATGAAAAAATACTGTGGATTTTTTTAGGCTGTGAAGCGAATTGCTACCCCTGTTCCTTTAATCAAATTTGCATGGCGTCCTCTTTCAATTTGCCTTTACTAGAAATTATTTTTTGACATTGATGGAGTTTGAAATATTTTTTTTCTCTTAATAAAGTTATGTATAAAACTCGGAAACAACGAAATGGTTATGATTAGGTCATTTACAATCCTTAGGAGTGTAACATGCGGTCATGAAGTTTCGTAGACGCAAACATGCTTGTTGTGGATAATTGCAATGCATGTTTCAAGTGATGTGATACTGCATATGTTTTAACAAATGACTGACCAGTCAAAAGACCGATAGATCGAAAATAATAATTTGTGATTATGGGCGGGTCGAAAGCGTGAAGACTCTGTTTCTGAGCTTAACATTCGTGGTATTTAAGTGCCTTGATGGCCATTTTCTTGACCTCTGGATCATATTTCGAGACATGTGATTGCATTTTGAATCTGCCTTCAAAAGAAGCGTTAGGGTAGTCTACTTGTAGATGTGCACTAGAACGTTTTGGCATGTTTATTTTAAAATTTTGAGGCGTGCAATAATGCTCATAATCGCAAAATTCGGGGATGGTCATATACTTTTGTAAGTTGCTACGCATACATGTGCAAGTGACGTGAGCTTTGTATAAAGGGGATTTGGCTACTATACACCATCTATCAGTATCGAAAAAAAAAAGAGCGTGACATTAACCAGAAATCTATGGATTTGTTCATATGCAAACCTGGTTTACCGCTTCGTGGGGATTTTGTAGCCGCAACTGTTCTTGATGTGGATAAACGCAATGCCTGTTTCAAATTAGGTGTTCAACTGTATACGTTTTAACAAAGAAAGTATTCGTGTGGTCTAGCCCTCTTCAATCTTTCTGACGTGGCCGATTTTACATTAGCCCATCATCCGGCGATGTGAACTGCAGTATTTGTTAAAAGTTTAAATCTGTGTTGGAACGGGTAACATTACTCCTCGGGTCTAGCTAAATTCGACAGGAATAAGATCAGACTGGTAAGGGGGAAGCTTATGAGCCGCCTGGTCTTATTCTTGAATGACACAGTCAGCTACATAGGACATGCACGTTATGAATTTATTCCCTTTAGCGTGCAGCTCAGATTTTTTTAAACCGCTCGAACCAGATATGGAATATTCCAGTTTTTTATGTTAGCATTTGTGCTAGATGATGGTAGATGATGTTGAGACCTTGAAGTCAAAGTGTTTCTGAGAGTGATAGGAATCATCGGCCATGACGACTGTTTGATTCTGAGACAGAGCAGCAGTTAAAGTGCGACTAAAGTGCTAGAAAAAATGTGATTTCCGACAGTTTTTATATTTTCAATATCAAGTTTTAGATCAAAAGTCATCATTTTTGCTAAAAAATAATATTTCGAAATTAATTTTACAACTTTTAACCTATTCTGAAATTGTAAGAAAAATACCGTACCGGAAACGTCACGTCAGCGCGGAAGTCGCGGTGTTTTCGATCGAGAACAATGACAGCACCGGTCGAGCCGTATCAGTTCGAGCCCCTGCGCCGAAAAACAGATATAATTGAGGAGAAGACTATTGGACCACCATTTCAGGAATGGTAAGCAAGCATTCTGTCACAGTTTAGCTCTCTGTATTGTTGACCAAGTGCTAGTCTAGACTACTCTCAACTTAGTAGACTAGTCTCGATCTAGATCTAACTTTGCTAACATGCATGTCCACATCAGTGTTTACTTAAACAGATGCCTCCACGTGCTGTACGGTGTCTTCTGTGGATCCATCTCTAGATTTACAGTTTACCGCACAACAGTAACCCATTGTTTCCACGTGGAAGAGAGCCCTACTGAGTGCAGCGCTACGCGTAATAGCCTTGAGCATGACGCGTAATAGCCATGAGGCGTGTACACCGGTGTTGGTGACGTCACGTATTTCTGGCGAGGCGAGCAGCGGTGACGCTAACACAGGAGGGCATGGGCATGTGTTTCTTTGTGATTTCTTCGAAACGCGTTAGATTTGATGGGTTTGAGATGCATGTTAAAGTAGTAATTTCACAGGATTCTGTGCACTACACCATAAAAGTACTTTAGTCGCACTTTAAGGAACTAACCAGTCCACAAATATTGTGTAATGAAGTTGCCTAGATCTGGCTCCTTCCAAGATAAATTTCCTGTCTACGTGCGTACACAACGAACAACACGAAACAGGCACAACAACGGACACCACGGTGAAAGGGGAAAACAAAGGCGACTGTTTCAATTACAAAAAGAAAATATAATCCATTATAAATAAATGTCCCCCTAACAACAATATCTACCCAAATAACCCCGAAACCACGACACGTGTTCACAAATACGCTAACTAACAGACAGCCACGTCCCAGCTTGAGCCCTCAACTGGCCCCCACAAATTTTATCCCCAACGAGTGATAATAAATGAATAACATGGATGCCTGCTCTGGCCGTCACATTTAAACGGCAGGCTGCGTCCGGCCGCCAACACTGGTCCTTGCTTGCTGTGGGCACTTCTGACCCGGCCCGGCGCTGGCCCTTGCTTGCTGTGAACACCCTCCTGGCCCGGCCCAATACTGGCCCTCGCCTGCTGTGAACACACTCCTGGCCCGCCCAACACTGGCCCTCGCTTGCCGTCGTCGGCCTAACCGGCCCGCGGCCTCCAGACAAGCCCCCGCCCTGACATCCCGAGGCTAATGGTAGATTACCAACAGGTTTTTTGAAGGTGAAGGGGTGAACCCGAACCCAACAGCCCAACACTCTGGCCTAATCACAATGTCAGTGATTTTACTCTGAGCTCCGTGACTAGTCGTGACAGCTCCTTATTTATAGGGGACCCGAGACAGTCCAAACCCCGTACATAAGTGCGTCGTCAGTGACACGCAAGCATGTGGCCCCTGAGTACACATAGACTTCTTCACACTACCCCCAACCGAAGACAAAACGCGGAGTGTTTTGTTTCCAAGAACATGCAGTGGTTGGGTATATCATTATATGTTATGTAACCAAATAAACATATTTGATACATGAGTTTACAGTATATCCTATTCATCATTAATTAATCCACATATTAACCTCAAGGTGTGCTGCAAACAGTATTCCTTGATGTAATTAAGTTCATAAATTTTAATATTGGTCATTATTCTGACGGCCATTTATCACCATAGCATCTATATCTCAGATTTACTTGGCATCATTATTTACAACATAATACTGAAATAACTTACGTTGAAAGATACACCAAGTCAACATGTGGAGTATTATCCTTACATGTACTAGCATTGCTGCAGCTGCCCTGCACAGTTAATAACATTCTTGATGTACTCCACATGTGCAGACTATAATGAAAGTTACACTTGAATAATCATCAATTGTAGTAATAACCATTCTTACGTTCTCATGCCTTATTCTCAGGCTTTTCCCTTTTACCCTTGACAGTGAGCTTACACATACTAAATGTCATTGTGTTCATAATTGAAACAATAGTCCTTATTAACAACATCAATAGTGTATATAATATATAATATAACATCAATACTGTATAAACATTTCATATATAACATAACACAAACTGGCACCACTTGTAGTTGCTACGGCGACGACGCTTTGCGGCCGCTAGTCCGAATCTCCCAAAAGCGCGGTATCTGCGGGATGAGGAAGACTACGACTAGTGTCCGAGCCGGGGGGCCTGGTTGCAAGGCCTGGTCCAAGATCTCCTCACATACCCTCACGGGGTAGCACCTGGAAACGATCAGCGCTCCTGGTTAATGTTACCGGACGTGATCGGCAAAATGTGTAGATACAGATCATTTGGCCCTCGGGGGAACGTATCTAGGCCCTCGCAGATAGCCGAAGGGTCTTGCTTGACCAATCTGCGGTCGGAATCGAGTCTACCGGGGGTGGGGGTGGNCGCCATCATGGGCGGGGGGGACATAGGGACAACGACACAGTTGAGGCATGTGTTTCGAGCGCTTAGGGCCATACATGCCCGACGGCGTAATGACTGTGCCATTGATGGGCTCGTGCAGAGGAGGTACGAACCATCACACTCTTTCCTATCTGGTGGGCGAGCTCTACCCCAGGCGGTCCGACTGCCATAGACAGGAGGACCACCGACTCTCAAAGGGTATCTCGCAACTGTCCAAAGCAAGTTGAGTGCCCAGCGGTAGAGTAGTCAGGCCCCGGAGGCAGGGGTGAGCTGAAGGGACACCAGCCTGGTCTGACCTGGGGATACGGAATAGAGAGGGTGTTCATCCAGTGAGCATTCCGCCACCCCGCTCTCTTGCAACAGTAAACCGGTCCGGGATCCTTATCTTTTTTCTTTACCCAATGGACCGATCGAGTCACAACTACTGCACGCAGACCCTATACCATTGGTAACGATACATCTGGTGACAGCGTGGCACTAGTAGTACGTCATAGATTCCTTTGTAATTTCAGCTTTGTGATTGTTTTCGCTCGTGGCCTTGGACCCTTTGGAAGAACGGGGCCTTTCCGCAGAGCCACCGATTTTAGGGCGGGTGGCCCTCCATTCCCACATCCCCTTGAACGCCGACTAACCCCATGGAATGGCGAGTCGGGGTAGCCAGGTAGGACCTCATTGCACCCAGAGGCCCGAAAGTAGGCCCAGTCATTGACCTGCCGACAAAGGTGATCCTAAGCGGGGCTAAGCTACGACTTCACACCCCCATTTCACTCGGTCCGGAGGTTACCACCCACCCGGCCCCAGGAGTTCATTTTATGCCGCTTTGCAACTCTCGGGTTCCCCCCACTGTGTTCTTTGGAGGGGTGACTTGGCGATCTCTGTGGGTCGTGGGCTTTGCCCACTCGAAATGCTCAGATACCAGGCATCACTTGTTATGACTAACATGGCAGTGAAGGTTAATGTGCAGATGAGATGAATATGACACCCTTAATCTAAGGGGCAACGCGAGAGCTAATCCGCTCCCAAGTTTTCTTTCCCTGACACAGATTCTACTTTGAAGTGATATGGCTGAAGTGCCAATGCCCATCTCATGAGTCTGGCGTTTGTCAGTTTCTGCTTGCTCAAGAACAATAGCGGAAGATGATCGGTTTGCACAATGAAGTTTGCACCATAGAGATACCGCTGGAATTTCTGAATTCCCCAAACTATTGCTAGGCACTCACGTTCGACTGTGGAGAACTTAATTTCTCTGGGTAATAACTTCCTGCTGCCATACCAGACAGGGTGTAGCTGATTTCCATGCTTCTGCATCACAACGGCTCCTTTGGCCCTATCTGAGGCATCTGTTCTAACGTAGAATGTTTGGCTAAACCCGGGTAATTTAAGGATAGGCCCAGTGGACAAGGCCTCCTTAACTTTACAGAATGCCTCTTCACACTCTCCAGTCCAGTGGACCTGGTTTGGTTTTCTGACTTGGTGAGATCCGTAAGGGATGCAGTAGTTGTTGTTAGCTTGTCAGGTACAAACCTAGAGTAATATCCTACAAGTCTTATCAGTGACCTTACCTGCTTCTTTGTTCGCGATCGTTCAATGCTCAATATCTTGGAAATCTTACCATTCTCCCGCCATATGTTATCTTCTCCGACCATGCGGCCCAGGACCTTTAACTGTCTGAATCCCACAAGCATCTTTGATGGGTATGCTGTGAGTCCTGCTGAAGTTTCTGAATTACCTGTTGAAGAACATCAGTGTGCTGCTCCCATGTCTCTGTATGGATGAGAATGTCATCGATAAAACTACATGTATGCGGCTGATTCTTCAGAAGGATTTGCATCATGCGATTAAAGGTTGCGGGTGCTGATACTGCCCCAAAAGGCAATTTGGTGAATTGGAACAGCCCCTTGGATGTTTGAAAAGCAGTTATGGGTTTGGCCTGGTCAGTGAGTGGAAACTGCCAATAGCCTTTATTCAGGTCTATTTTCGACAGGTATATAGCTTCGGCCAGTCTAGAGAACAATTCCTCCTGGTCAGGCATGGGTTCGCTATCAAACACCGTAATGCTATTTACCTTTCTCATATCTACGCAGAACCTGGGTGTGGTATCTTTTTTGTTATAATCACCACCACAGGGCTGCTGTACGGAGACACTGATGGTTCGATAAGCCCCAGTTTTAACATGTTTTCAATCTCTTTTCCACTACGCCTTGCAAGGCAAATGGGATCGGATTGGGCTTAAGCCGAACTATCTCTCGTGAGTTATTCTTTATATCATGGCTAATGAGGTGTGTGGTAGGCTACCTGGTACATCTGATAGAACATCGGTATACTTATCCAGCAACTGACTGACTTCCTCTCGTTGGGCTGCTGACAAGAATTCATCCATCTTCACGTTTTCGGCCGATTCCTTTGCCAATGATTGTCGGTAGTGTAATGTCGCTCAGATCGTCCTTTTTTGCATCTTCCTCAATAAGGCCGATTCCTGCTGACATAAACTTGCAAGAATTCATTGTGGTATTATCCAATGTATTTCCACGATATATTGGCGTGAAACAATTTCTCTTTCTGTCCCATCTTTATCTTATAGTCACATTCCCCTTGTACTTTCACTATGGGAAATGGACCTTTCCAGGTCATTAGCAATTTATTTGTATCAGATGGAAGTAAGACCAACACTTTGTCACCTATTTTCAACTGTCTTACAACAGTTTTCTGTTTGGCTTCTCCTGATGATCAAATCTCTTTTAATATGGCTAATGGTCCCCTGACTCTTCTTCCATATAACAATTTAAATGGGGCAAATCCCGTGCTTGCCTGAGGACATTCTATGCGAACAAAAGCGCTGAGCAATGTCTCAAGATCCATTTTAGTTAGCTTTGTACTGATGACGCTAGCACTATTTTATTCCACTAGATTCTAAAGCACCAGTTGGTAGACTTGCCCGTCACTGTATGATACTGTAGTAATAATACTTTATCAAACGTGTCCGTAGACCACGTTGACCAATACCGTACCAATCCCACTCCACATCGCAGGATGGTAACACATTGTCTTAGATAGGTCTGGTCGTTTAGACCCGAGCCTTGACTCACGTGCTGTGAAACTAATACTACAACCTCGGTTAACGGGGGTGAGGGTGGGGGTGAGAAGAACTAAGAGAACATAGTAAACATCCCTTGTTGATACGCTGCAATATAATAACAAGCCCGTAACAGTGGTCTACCAACTGTCACACTAAACATTACAATGGTCTGAATTATACGTTTCCTGATTCAGAACACCGCCTCGATTTGTCTATTTATTAAATGACAAGTGCCTGAAACAACCGACGTGGATTCCGAGTGTCAGCTTAGTAAGATAATGGTGTAAGTGATTTGAGATCACCATCTCACGTTGTCCTACCCTACCTTGTGTTAATTCATAGACATGGACATGTAACAGGGTTCGCATCAGGTCAACACACCACACGTAACGTCACCCGCATGCGGTTAGACACCGGTACAGAATACGCTGTATTAGGGATAATAGTGCTCTATGGAGGAGTAAATCAGCGTTAGAACACAAACTGCACGTGGGGCAGGAGGGGTCGCCACTGTAATGAAATTGCCTAGGTCTGGCTCCTTCCAATATAAATTCCCTGCCCATGTGAGTACACAAGAACAACACGAAACAGGCACTCCAACGGACACCACAGTGAAAGGGAAAATAAAGTCGACTAATTCAATTACAAAAAGAAAATATAATCTATTATAAATAAATGTCCCCAAACAATAATATCTACCCAAATAACCCCGAAAACACGTGTTCACAAATACGCTAATAGACAGCCACGTCCGGTTCCGGCCCTCCACTGGCCCCACAAGTTTCACCCCCCCCCCCCCCCCCCCCCCC